>JAQFXN010002793.1:0-11981 GCA_034693365.1 Liacarus xylariae
CAATATATGAAAAATAACATTTCAACATCAATTATTTTTTTTATAAAATATATTCATTTTTGTTTTGAATGTAAATAAATTTAAACTTAGTTATAAAATGTAAAAGTTTTTTATCAGTTATCAACAGATTAATTGATTCAAAAATTGATAAACATTTTACGAATTGATAAGCAGATTAGCAAAATCTTCATACTAATGTCCAAGAACGGTTTACTTTTATAGACTGTACATATACAAGAGTTGATTAGAGAACCGCAAAGAAAATGAGTACGAAATGACATGATATTTTGATGAAACTTACTTGTAGCAAAGGGTGTGCATAAAATTCATTTAGAAAGTCCATTATCGTGTCCGATCGGAGTGTTGTACTGCAAACCACCACATGTTTCTCAGTCTGTGCCCTATGGATGCTGAATAGTAAACAATGGGCATTTCAGTTTTTATCGACAAATGTAAATGACACTTGCTAAAAAAATTCAAAATCAGAATTTCCAAAAATATATTAAATTAATGACGAATTAAACGATTGAAAGACTTCTAATCAATAAAGAAAGCATTTCTGATCGCATATGTCATTACGTGGGAGTGAATCCAAGATTTATCTACCCTTCCATTTGAACATTTGAAGAGAGATTTTGATTGAGATGCAGTTCGAGAAGAATAGAAAATAGAAAAGTCTTTCCATTCATTTTAAGTGATGACCAGATTTTGGAGAGAAAATAACAAAATTCTTAAGACTTCTTTCTAAAGTAAACTATTGTATACTTTTTAGGTTGAATTGTTATATTTTTTCTTTCGGAAACTCTTGTCATAGAAATCTCAACATTTTTATGCTTTTAGTCGTTTTACTTGTTTTAATGCCTTTTCCGAAAGGTCTGGAGAATCGAAATCCGGTTTCTAATAGAGAATTTGTTAGAAACACAAAAAGAAGACAAATCTTGCGATAAAAACTCAAATTTCGAAACTATTTCTTCAGAAACAAGAGATTAGTTTAGGAATACATGAAATGTGGAAAAATTAAATTTCAAGAAATTCAATCCTTTATACAGAAAAGGGGTAATAAAGGCGGTAATATAGCGGACAAAACCACGAAACGACAAAATCGTGAAATATTTTTTCTCTAGTTTTTTACATAATATCTATACAGGGATGGGAAGGGGGGTTCTTAAATTTCATGATTATGTCCTTCGTAGTTTGGTCATGGCCATGTTTTGATTATTGTTGAAGGTTTTGGTTTAATATTATAGAAATATTCTGAAAAAACTTTAGTTTGAAATTCATTTGAATCTATTCGGCGTTCACTCTGTCTTATAAGTGATGTCTGAACGGCTACTTTAGACACCGTCTAATTGATGCAGAGGTCTGCTTCCGGAACAGTGATCCCATGGAAAGAAAGTTTCGTGAATTGAGAATAAGTTCGTTTGAAAGGAAAATAAGGCATAAAAATGATTAAAAATGAAATTTAAGGCGACTTTGAGTTTACAGTTATAGTTGAGTGAAAGGAGTGGACGAATACCTATAACTTCCGCCCAGTTTCTGCCTCTCCATCCACGTGTAGGCCAACTGCTCGAACTGAGTGGGCAACACGATTAAGGCCACGCAAATCATGATCACCATGAACAGTTGTGACGGCCAGCGGTCCGGCTTATAGTCGCCGTAGCCGACAGTGGCGAACGTGACCACAACGAAGTACAGACTCTCGAACAGGTCTACGTTCCGACCGCCGGCTCTCTGGAAGTGTTGATAACCGCAAACACTTGAGGACATAATCAGAATTCAGTCAAGACATGTCCCGTCGGAGAGCACACATACCTGGTGAATATGAGACATAAGAGTGTGGCCGACAATATCATCAAGCGTTGAGAGAGGGCTGACTGTGACCTCTGCATCGCTCGGTGTAAGTCATTCTGCGATTCGTGCGTTCAATGGGTTGAACCGATTGGCAATCAATAGATTGTTTGACATTTGGAGAGAAATACAAAATTCAATTATATAAACGAGTTTTGAATTTAAGCTATTTTTGACATGAAATACGCTGCAATTGTCCTCCACCTCTGCATGCAAGGACACAAGTGCGGAGTCAAATACGAATAAAGTATTGATTTCCTAATCTAGCAAGTTAATTCGGTTCATAATCAACCATCTGGCACTCAAACTCAATATCGTGAGTGACAATTAGCATGCACATTTCCTCATCTGGGCTTCAAATCAAATACAGTATTTCGCATTTGCAAAGGAATCCAAAACTCTTTTCTACTTCCTTCAACACCACGTCATTTGTGATCAAATAATAGTTAAGTCTTGTCTCTCTCTCTCGTCTGTTTTCAAAAATAACCGGAGTTTGTATTCAAAGCTGATTTTGTCTGAATTTTTCTCAATTCAAATGAATTGTTTAAAAGTGTTCAGAAATCAAATTGAAGATATTTAAACCTCTGCAATAACTATTTTTGAAATATCCCATCCCGTGCCATTCATTTAAAAAAAGTACTTTCTATTTACGTACATAAATAATGTACATGTCATGACGTCATTTCTACTGTTAAGTACAGTTAACGAGTTCGCAATTGTATCATACAATGCAGTGAAGTTCTTAATCTTAGTTCTGACATGTACAAAGCACTTCCAGAGCTTGGAGTGAGTATTTTGGCAATTTTTGGTTTCATCTATTGTACTCCAACATTCTTCCCAATACAGGATTAATCAGAGATGGCCAGACTATAAGTAGAGATGCCCAAAGGCGTCAAAGTCAGAGGGGTATAGGTAGTGATGTACTGTCGGTCAGATAACAATTTTAAAATCGGAGGTCAAATTTGGTCAGAACAAGTTCTGCTGAACTTTTCACTGACTTTCAGAGATATTTTTTAGACAGAGTGTTATTTTGGCTAGAGGTCCAAAACGGATCGGTTCGGATAGTTAATTTTGTATCCGATTTGGACCTCTAATTCTGGCCATCTCTGGGATTAATGACATAAATGGTTAGTGAATGGAAAGGAGTGAACAAAATCTGAAAATGAAAACAAATTAAAAAATACTATTCGTTTGAAACTTAATTATTCTTTTGATTCATTCCTAATCATAAAAATTAAACAATTGTTTAAAGAAATTCATTTCCAATCAGACATTGCTTTCGATTGACTACATGTTTGCCGAATGAGTGAGAATTAAATTGAATGAAATGAGAAAACATTAGCTCTGATTCTTAGCATTGATTGTGACAATTGAAAGAATAATTCACTTTCACTATCGATTGAATGCATTCCTTCCGAAAAAACAAAATAACTTTTTGTTTTGTTTGTTTGTCTGACATTGTTTCACAAATCCTATTGTCTTTGATTTTCACTTAACTTACTTATGATTCGCAGAGAATTATTGCTTTGGATTTATAGACATTGAGTTTGTGTCAGAAATAGGAATACAAGTGAGAACTAGAATTTTAAACTTTCTAGTCTTTAAAACATCTCACAATAAACTTGTTAATTTTGGGAACTTCTAAGAAATCAGTTTTTTAATGTGGAATACTGTATATAACTTATATAATTCATATATTCTTGATATCAATACTTTTGACGAATTAAAAGTTTTCCCTTAAGAATATTCACTGAAGCAAAGAATTCAAAACTGATTGTATCTGTAATTCTTAACTTTAGATTACTTTTAAATATTTAAAAATTTTGTTGAAAAGCAATTTATTGTAAAAAATCCAAAACAACTAATAAATGTTTAAAAGTTGAGTAAACAGTGCTTTAACTTTGATATTTATAGCAAATAAACAAACACTAAAGAGTAGGGATGTACAAATAGTACGCACGCAAAAATCGCGAAAATCTAGACAGCTCCTTTGTACGCACTCGTACTGAATATAGGATTCGTAGGTACACTCACGCTTGACTCCCCTTCCCATCTAAAATGTTACAAGTATATTAATACAATATTCTTTAATATACTATTGATTAAAATCATTGATATACGTGGAAGGGGGACTCCAACACGGAATACCTCCAATTAAAAGTTTTAGGTAACATTACGTTTATGGACAGATACTCCCAAACTTTCTAGAGAAGACCCTCTAGCATTTTGGACCTTCTACATCCCGAGCTTATACAATTGTATGCATGTTTTTAGTCAAAATATTAGCAAAAGAAGTGAAAGTAATGTTAGAAAAGATAAATCGGTTTGAATTTGTTTTCCATTGAAATTATAAATAATAATAGCAGTAATCAGTAATACTTATAGATTTTGTGAATAAAATCTGAAATTTTAACTTTATTTTAAGGACTAAAAGGACTACTTTATATCAGACCTGTAGATTTTGGTACTTTATTTATATGTTTTTGTGATGCGCACACCACCAAATATACATGGCTGCTTTATATTATTAGTTGATTAGAAATCGAAAATTTTCTAAAAGCCTTTCATTAAAATATTCATTCACTACTACTTCCACTCGTACACTTTCGCGTGTTTTCGCCTGACCCCCCCCCCCTATCACATGCGTACGTACTATTGGCACATACCCAAGGTAAAGAAGAAAATAGGAATTGCTAATCCAAACTCGAATCTAATCCCTGAATGCTGTGCATATAAGAGAGGAGCCAATAGAGTGAAAGGCGAATAGAGTTCATAAAAGTTCATAAAAGTTGATAAAATATTTTGAGATTAATGACTGACAAACATATTTTCGAGCGCATGCTTCGCGAGCCAACAGTTCAGGAATCCGGGGATGAATAGGTTGCGTAACGGAGACCATATCAGCTGCAATACAAGTGGCAGTGTTAGCACGCGGTAGTAGTGACGTGATTGTGGCGAATGACTGCCAATACATACGGTGGCGGCGAACGGAGCGTTGTTCACCATTTCCAGAATGAAGTGAAACGAGAGGAGTGTTTGCAAAACATTGCCCTAAAATATCAGTGCAAAAGTCGTTATAAATAGAGTTTAGAGTTATGGCAGTTCTCTGCACTGCATGTCCAAGTGTCTAATGAATCGCTCGATTAGTCCGAGAAACTGAATTCTGGCCAAATGTCAGACAATAGTTGCATCAAAAAAGGAATTTTATTTATCAGAGATTTTAGTTCAGGAAATTTGGTTTCTCTCAGACCATTTGCAGTCATTAATTTGATCAGGGTGATTCAGGATTTGAGTACTGGGAGGCATTGGGCATTTGTCTCCATACTCTCCAAAAATGAAGCCTAAATATAAAGTTCTACGAATAGAAGACGACTCGAAGCGGAATGTTGTGCTCCTATCCCTTCATCTCTACACTCCTTCTATTGCTATTGTATTATACAGTGATTGAACACTATTAGCAAAATATGTTTGTTGTGTGTCATGTAATCCCTATTTGTGATGGTCTGAGAAGACGGGCATTTCGGACCACTCACTGAATTAACACAACAACACTATATTTAATGCATTTTTGAGCATTCAATCTCTGCATGTTTTCATTGATAAAATGAGTTATTGGTGTTAAACAAATACCAAAAACTCTATAGTTCTTAATGATTGGAACAATTCATTGGAGTGAGACTCGAGTGCTTTCACTCCTTCGTCAAGAGTTATAAATAAGTTGAATAAATAATTTAATGTTTAGATTAATTAATAATATTCTTAGCATTTCTGCTATAACTGTATTCCATATTCTGTTTGCCATTTAATACTATTGAATATCTCTGTTAAGAACTGCTGTTTCATCAAAATTCCTAATTATGAGCGATTCTTCAGTTGTATATAAGAAGCAGATTATTATAAAGTTTTCATTTACCCTATTTTCGCGCATATAAGTCGAAAAAAGTTGATTTTCAGAAATATGTGCTGCGGCTTATACTCGCGAAAATACGGTAATTTACTGAGCAAAAGAGAGAAACGAGTTGAACATACTTTGTAGGACAAATAGGCCAATAGTAAGGCTTCTGCGAGACATATCACGGCCACACTTGTCTGTAATTTAAGTAATTCTGGTTTGAAAATTGCTTCAATTCAGCCATAATTCGGGATTACCTGAAATATCCACAGGACTGGAGGTCTGTCCACATATATTATTGCGCGCCTGAAATCAGGTTTCAGTCAATTATTTGGGCGAAGAAATTCACTTTATTCTCAAAATTAAGTCATTATACCAATTGAGAGGCACAGAAGCATTTACGGGATATCCACGACCATAATCCCAGGTGGGACAGGGATATGGGATAATTGGGTAATTTGATGTCGAGTTTGTTTCATCTTCTGGACATTCATGGCTTTTATAAAAAAATTATTCAAAATATTAAAATCAATTTTTGTATTTTCTGTTTTACACTTATATATATTTGAAGGAACATGATACTATCAGGGATAGCCGGTGCGGGGTATAGCTTACATACTCCCTCTGAGTTTGAGATTCTGCAAAATACCCACTCCCTGACTTTTTGCGCAGCAGGGAAAATTTTTATTTTTATCTACACCCCCTTTGCATTTTTCATATTTTACGATTTGGTATACTCAAAATACCCTCATACCTCCTCATTCGACAGACCGGCAGATCAAATTTTATAGAAATTCAGAAAACATTTTTCTTGAAACCTGCAATAGAGAGGGGTAATTTATTGAGGTCTGGCTAAAAATCATAGAGAGCATTCCGAGCTGCACCCCTCTGGTCATCCCTGATTTGGAAACTATTGCGAAAAAATAAAATTCTATTCAATGATTAGTCTATTACATAGCTCTTCAACCACTATATAGAGAGGTGTGTTGACAACTTACTGATAAAATCTGCCTCTATCTGGGACATTAATTTGAACATATAGCAAGAAAAAGTTAATAAGTTAAACTCAATTTCTGGCGAATAAATCTAAGATTAAAAAGGATAGTGGTTACAGAATTTAGCTATTTAAAGCACGGTGTTGCAAGAGTTGATCAAATACAAGAATTTCGACAAATTAGTAAATATTTGCAGTATATTAAAGAATACCAGAGTGTGTTGACCGAGAGGTTAACACAGTTCACATTGGAGACTGGGTTGTGTGTTCGCATCCCGATCGACGCACTCTGTGCTCATTTTACGTCATTCACTAAATTATTAACTCGTCAGCACTGGAAATCAGCCTTAAGTTGAGTAGGTTTAGTAAAATACAATTTTTTTTAGGACTTTGTATAAATTAGTTCAGTTTTATTTTAATATTTATTTATTTAAAAAAGAATTTATTAAATACATTATCGGGATATTGTTTTACATTCAATATCCGATTCCAAATCAAATTGTTGCTCCAAATACGATAATTCTTAAAAATGTATTTCAAAAATTGAAAATGATACACAGAATAAAATATTGTACTACTCTAGCAATAATATTAGAATTAAATTAAATAGTTAATAGTTTTTCTACATTAAGATTAGGGTTGCCCAATAGGAGAGCATAGCCAAAATACCCACCTGTAAAGAAGAAAAACAAATTCACCTGCAATTTTAGAATATTCTGTGAAATTCTGTCTAAATTCTGAGAAAAATAACAGAATTTTGAAAAATCATTGTTATATTTGGTCACATGTCATCGTAATTCACTGAATTTTGTTAAATTGTCATTTTTAATAATATTCTGCATTAATTTGAAGATAGTAAAATATCCCCTATAACTTTGAAGCTCTTATCAACACACAACCCATGACTTGTTATCCCTAAATAAGATTATCGAGATTATTTCTCAATTTTGTGTGAACTCACGACTACGAGAAACTTCGTTTATTTCAATAGTGTACATAACTTTCCCATAGATGGTGTTGTAAAAATACAATGTATGGCAAAAATTCATTTTGTATAATACAAAGTATTCAATTTTTTAAACCAACATAATTAAATTTCATGTTGAATATAATTAAGTAATTGATATAAAATAAATTATTAACAATTGAACAAGATATGCAAATGTGGTCAATGGGTTGTCAACACACCTCTCTATATAGTGGTTGAAGATCTAAGGTCTATTATTTTTATGAATAGATTGCATAATAATCTATCTTTCATTTATTTTCAATTCTTTTGTACTCGTTTTTAAATTATTTGAATATTTGAAAAACATATATATTTGTGAGTAAAAAAATATTGTATATATAAATATTAATTTTCTAAAAAGTAATTGCAAAATAGAAATAAAAAATTCAGAAAACTCAAATTACAATCCAATACAGAATTACAAAATTTTGATCTTTTAAAATATACTCTTCTGTAGATCTATTAAAGTATTCCATACAATGCCCACTAAAAGTTATACTTCATAGACTAAATGTAGTAAACCGGGTCTTCTGGCCTAAATGTCTTTTCCATAAGAAAAAATGGCGTATCTGTTTTTATTTCTTAGAGAAACTGACATCCATCGATAAACAAGATCATCTTTTCCAGGTTTGAATACTAGCATTTTTCCTAAAACCAGCCATTTAGTTACTAGTTGCGTTAAAATCAAAAAATTTAATTATTAAAATTTAACCACTTTCACATTGATTCTGACAATATCGCATGATTGTATTTTGTTGTTGTTAATATTTTAGTTGTAATATTTTACTTTTGGAATTTATGCTATTTTCTATACTTCGGCTTATCTACCCGTACTTAGGGTAATTCGAAAATTACGACAAATTGTCAAAAGGACATTGATGACAATCTTATAGTGAAAAATTAGCTATTTTTAAGACTTATATATCAATAAATATACAAGCAGTGGTAGCCAAGCTTGGCCGATAAAGAGATATAGAGAGGGGTATTTTGAAAGATTTTCTATCAAAATCACAGAAATGAGCACAAGAGGAAAAATACAGAGGAGAGTAAAAATTTGCAATTGGCTTAAAATGTCAGGAGGCTCTTTGAACATGTTTGAGCAAAGGGTATTTTAGCTACAGCCCAGTTAGCGACCCCTGTATACAAGTTATAATATAATAATGTAAAGCAGTCATCTTATAATAGTTTTCTATTAATTTATTACAGAAAATAGAAGAAAAAACTATTATTTAATAGATTTCTGTACTAATTATATAAAGAATTGCTATAATACCAGTTGGCTTTGTTCGGTCCGCTATCCAGTACTACACGTAATACATATAAAAGACAAGCAATTAATTTAAGCACTGTTTTGATGATACGAATCCTTAAACCTGTGAACAGAATAAACAAAACAGAAAGTAAGAAACTGTTAGTTAAAACAGAATTATGACCAGGAAGGAAAGGAAATCAATGGAGAAAGGATAGAAGAAGGAATGCAAACTCGATCGTTGGTTCTTGATGAAATACAACTGTAATCTCTCTTTCAGTGTATTCTCGTTCACATAAAACTCGACGCGAACTCTGCAAAAGATAGTGAAAGAGAAATATAAGCATAAAGTGTGGAAAAATAAGATATTTTATAAAATATTAATGTATTTCATAGTTAGAAATAAATTGTGTCATAAATTTTGAGCATTTATTTACTTTGAGAAGAATTTAGTTCTTTTTTCTTTAAATAAAAATAACACTCAATAGTCTGTTATATAGTCTTATGTCTCGTAAATAACGGTTTAATAAATTGAAAGCCAAAAATCACTTTTTAAAGACTGATAGCAATAGATTTCTAGAAACCCATTGCCTTTCAAGGGTGCAGAGGAGAGATATGCCGGAAATGGCAATATCTTCTCGAATAATACAGTAATGCCAAACATAAAATGCCAGTTCAAATTTGTAAATCATGGTTAAAATACCGGAAGACTAACAATGCACAGTGACCAAACTCAATTTGTAGAAACTTTGCCCAAACTGATTGCATAACTTTGTCTCAATGAACTTCATGACAATTTTGGCAAATTTCCCACTCCTTTGGTGCCGCATCTCTGATGTTCAGAAAGTTTTTATTGATAATAATGAAATGGAAGTAATTATTATGGATTTGAGGTCTTTTAGAAACCGAAAAATGATTATTCACTGTTTGGCAGTTTTATAACTGTTAGCACCAAATCCTGATAACAAGATTCCTCTTCGGTTCTAAATTGAAGTTATATTGAAATTAATTGTTTTAAAACTCTGTTCTCTAGTATTGATTTATTTTATGCCAAAAGGTCTGGTTATTTCGCGAATAAAATGCTATAATTCTCTATATTTCATTCCTCAGATGTCTTTTCCATAAAATGTTTTTTACTTTTATTTTATTTAAAAGTATGTGACTTTTTCAAGAGCACATGTACTACTCTTAACAAACGCTTCAATGTTCCGAAAATTGATGATTCAATCAGTTTTTCTTTAGAAATCATTAAAATTATTTTTGCATTTTTTTCTGCTTTTGAACTTTAAAATCTAAATATTATTTTTGAACGAAAGATTGATTGAACTATTTTATGCTCTATTAATGTTTTGATTAATTACAATATAATTCATTTTAAATTATTATATTTGGCGACAAATAATTTTGAGATCATTAACAAACAAAATTATTTGACTTAATTAATAGAAAATTAGACAAAATCGTAATTTAATTATCAGTTTTTAATCTTTCTAATAATTATGCAAAAATTGTTGGAACCGGCAATATATAGAGAAAATAAACATTAAATAATAGTTGTGTCTCTTTTATCAGATATTAAAACAATCCTTTAAAGCAAAAATAGCAGTAAGAGATCCCAAATAGAGATAAAATAGAGTATTGAGTGTTGGAAGAATGAGCTTTATAAATAATATAAGATAGTTTTGTTGATATGAAATGTGTCTCCAAAAAGAAGCACACTAAATATTTTTCTAATAAGAAACTCAATCCAAAAGAAATATTGGAAATCAGAGGAACAAAAAATACAAATACAATTGTGTAGGAAAAAACTCGGATTCGGTAAAGACTTTAATCAAAGAAAGTGAAAAAATATCTGGAATTATCAAAATGAAAAAATTGTGAAAATACTTAGTTTGAAGAATAAGAGCACCAAAGAATCTATTATCTCCTTCTCTCAAATATACCCTAACTATTGGTATTGTGTTTAATACTCTAATCAGAGCCCAATCGTGATATTATTATTGAACACTAATAGTATTGAACAATCTTTCAATTATCAGTATATCCTGTTATCCAACTCTGGCCTCTTATCGAATCACTTTCTATGCAAATCATATTAGTTTTCTTTTCTTTGTGTACTTTTATAGCAACCGATAAATACACGAATTTCCTTATACTTTGTAAGCATAATAAGTAAGTAATGGTTTTATTTCTTATGCACTAATTAATCTTTCTCTCCTCCTCTCCCTCTTCTCACAATCATTTATTCATTCATTCACTAAACACCAAGCTCATAATTTTCAATCTCACATTAAAGCTTGATCTATGAATCACATCCAAGATATTTACTAAAGACGAGTTATAAACCGATATAAATTAGTTATGTTATCTAACAAACCTCACCAAATGTCTGGAACTTCAAAAAATATTTAAAGAAGCAAACTATCTTGCAAAATTTTGCCAAAAAATTGTACACTCTGATAATTGGGAAATAATTAATAAGGTGCGGTCAGGAATCAAGAAGTAAATTTTCATTGTTATGGTGCGCGCTTGTGGTAAGTTTGTTCTTTCTGAACAAGTGGTAGATTCGAAACACCATTTATATATTTTTATAAATGAGTTACAATTTCTTCGAAATTTAGTTGATTTAGACATGGGATCAGTTAGAACAAAAGAACTCAGAAAATAAGTTGTGCAATCGTTTTTAACACTGTCTTGGTCACATTTTCTATATTTTTTCATATTTAGTGATATTTTTAAAACATATGTATTTGACAGTACTTTATATTTTAAATTATTTCGAAAATGACTTAATGGATCATGTCTAATTTTATGTAACCATTAACAACATTCAGGTGAAATCTACCGATGGAATACTATAACTGTTTATGATTAATTGAAATTGATTTTGTCTAAATCATCGAACCTGTTAGGATTAAATGTTATTTTTATATCTGAAATGACATAAAATAATAAGGCAAACATCAATTTATACTTAAATATTAAGATC
>JAQFXN010002794.1:0-11981 GCA_034693365.1 Liacarus xylariae
CTACACATGATGTACTAAATATAATACCATAACCAGAATTTTGATATCGTGTTGGCAGAATACCCACTAATTATAATCCTTGTTAATAAGTAAAATAAAAAGTCATAAGAAAATCATTTTGCAACAAACGATTTAAAATATTAAAAATTTTATCACGATTTGAAAATAACAAAAGAAATAGGACCCAAGCAAAAATTAATAAAATGTGCCGCAGTAGGCGAAAAGGCAAATGTTGCATCCGTGTAACACAAACAATGCCAATATCTTCCATATTTTTCATCAAGGTTTGTTTTAATATAGGTTGGCAAATCAAGTTTAGTGTAGCCGTGAATATCCAGTGCGTTGTTCACTAAACTAATAACAAATATTTTCATTTCATTAGTCATTTCTAATCGATTAACAGTTAGGGTTCGGTCTGTAGTTGTGATGGACTGAAATTGAAAATTTTTTAATTTAAATGATTTTAATCGTCTTAACAGAGATTTTCGATTTATTTTCGACAGGAAGCCAAGGCTGAACAAGTTATAGTGTAAATGGGAGACACTTGATAATTTGTTTTTTTTTTGAAAAAATTGTGGAATGTGTAGAAAAAACAAATTTGAGAGTATTGGAAAAAATTGTTTAGTGCTCACAGGAGTTATATTAAGCAAGTGGACACTGTCTAGCGGATATTTATTCCATACTCTCTAGGCTACAAAGAATTTTAACGATGTTTATTATTATATTTCATAAGTATAATAAATTCACATTGATTTCATAAACAGTATAATTAGCTGTAACTGTATTTGGGAGCGGAGAAGCTCAGTAGGTATGTATGGTTCTCGCCTTACTGTGGCGAAGGGTCACTGGTTCGAGCCCAGCTAGTGAGGTTATTTAGACTTTTCTACCCAAATGTCGCTCTCAATTGTTCTCAATTCACTGCTAGAAATATGTTCGTCACTTATTCTATAAGGATATCAGACAAAGTGCTTTGAGAACTTGACGCAATAGCATTCGTGAACTACGTGAAAAATGCGTTCATGAAAATGAATGAATAACTGTATTTTGTCAGAACATCAAAGTGCTGCAATGTTGAAAGAATTAACTAATATGGTTTGATAGCATATAGAAAGAAAATAATAATTTTTGAATATTTTTTGCAAATATGAAGGCTATATGTTATGCCATCCGGATAACTGGATCAGCTTTACAGAGAGCTCTATATATCGTTGGAAAGCTTATGTAATGTAGAATCAAATAATGCAAAAATAAATCTTCTTCGGTTAATGGCCAGATCTGACCTGATGCCAACGGTAATAGTCAGGACGGTAAGGACTGTGTCATATACCGATCAACTTGCATTATTGTCAGCTTTACAACTATGAATATATTTTCGGGTATTTTCCAGTTTTTCGGGAAAACTGCATCAGCTCTACTGTGAGCTAATTTGTCAAAATTTTGTTTTTCAAACCCTCATTATTCCCCTAAACCTCCGTAATTGCAAAAAATATTCACAGGTTATTATTTCCATTCAATATGATATCAAACTATGTCATGTGTTAATACTTCCAACTCCGTAAACGTCACTAAGTCTCACATATTCAGAAAGTCTAACACATCGGTGGTTGAGAAGTGAAAAAAATATGACAATTAATGTGAAATCATGAAAATCATTATCACGTGATGGAAATATAATGTGAAACTTATGGAAATGAATCCAAAAACCCTGTAATATTGAAATAGTCACAAACCGCGAGTTCATTTGTTTTATTTCTCTTTACATTCTCGTTTTCTTCTCTCAAACGCTTTATCTCATCGTTAATAATCTCGACTCTGATTTTAAGGTTTAGAATACAGTTGTGCTCAGAATTAATAATTAGACCACAATTTTCACACACTTTCGTTGGATTGAATTTACATTTTTCGATATGTAGTGAGAGTTCAGACAATCGGACGGTTTGTTTGCAACCGATTGAATGAAAATCACATTTTATTAATAATTTATTCAATAAATTCAGTGCCAGTTTTGGCGGTCGAATCAACTGAACTGATTCTAAAAAGTTCCTATCGTTAGGACAGGTGTTGTGTTTGTTTAGCCATTGATAAATACAATCGGAACAATATGATTGGCCACAACAGGTGCTGAACACCGGGTTATTTAGCACTTCCAGACATATAGCACATATAAATTCTTCTAGTTCATCTTCTGAAGAAACAATAAACCGGTTTTTATCAAATCCGGACATAATTTAATATTAGAATAATTAATAGAACAGGATGTGTTGATGTAATTTAGAATAACATTATAGTAGTTTTCATTAGCATAACATAAATCTATGACATTATCTGATAAATTAATGTCAAACTTATAATTCTAAAGTCCAATACATATGCGATAACATTGGGAATTTATTATAGTGTACAGGTTACTAAATTTATTAGCAAATTATACTACACCTTTCACTAACAAGAATGAATGGGTAATCTGCCAACGTGATTTTGAAATTTTGCACATGCCAAAATGTTAAGCCCCAATTAGCACATTGTTTGTTAGAATACTAGCTGCTAGTGGTGGGTTGTCAGGATTTGATCATGGGTAAACTGAGTATTTCTTTACTATTATTTAAATAAAATACTCAATATAATCTTTGTTGATCCTAGTAAGTTATATATATTTGGAAACTGCTTATTGAGGAGGTCATTTTGATACCAAACTCGATGTGATATGATAAATTTTATTGCTAGGTGAAAATTTAAGGTAAATTTTACAAATTATAATTAATGACAAAATGTTCATCTCATTGAACTAAGTCAACCCATATATTCAAATGCTATCTAAAATATAATGATCAGTCTAATTCCAATAAAACTAAAATAACCATTTGGCATTAACCCCTGCCAAACCCTGAGAACGCACCACTAGCAGCTAGAAAATCTGTCACATTCTACACATAATGTACTAAATATAATATCATAACCAGAATTTTGATATCGCGTTGGCAGATTGCCCACTCCTCCTTATAAAGTGTATAAATGCCCAACGAAGAAAGAATGCAATATTGTTCATTTTTATTCTGCCAACGGGATATCAAAATTCTGCACACTACAAAATGTTAAGCACCAAGTAGTACATTGTTTGCTACAATACTAGCTGCTAGTGGTGGATTATCAGGGTTTGACCATGTGTTAACTGAGGTTTTCTGTACTAATATCTGATTAAAATTCTCAAGACACACGATGTTGATCATGACATTCAATGGAATTTCCATAAGTTATTTTATTTGATTAATCTATGACCGAAAGCTTATTATTTATTTCAAATAATTTGAAATTAATATTTATTTATAAAGTGTTTCTATGAATGACTAATTTTATTTCAAATTAATATTCATCTATTGCTGTGAGAATGCATAGAGATTTACGTGTGTTTTGTATGACTCGAAAGTATTATAACATGATCACGAAGTCTGCTGATGTGGAATTACTCCTATTTGCTGATATATTGAGACTATGTTTGCATGCTATCAATTATATCCATAGTTCAAAATTAAAACTAAAAACGTAAAAAATTGACATATGTTTGATCATTAGATAAAATATGAATAAAATACAAAAATCAAAGAAAATAATCCAGAGTTTTATTCATATTTTAAATAATTTTAAAACAAATGTCAATTTCTACGTTTTTAGTTTGAATTTTGAAATATGGACATAATTGACAGCATAGGAAACATCGTCTCAATATATTGTAAGACCTTTCGCTCTTCCGGCCAACTTTCGTGTCTTACTGGACCACCCGTCTACCTGCGCAATAACAGGTCCTCTCTAGTATCGAGTATAGTAAGGTGTATCGAACAATACGAATTTAATCGGAAGCCAAATGGTGTCGTCCACTAATCCAAAAAAGAGAGTGTTAGTACCTGTGGGTTCCGAGGACTTACCCCGCATTGCCCAGCAGACCCATCTAACCTAATGGCCAGGGACCAAAGTCCCGGCCTTAGCCTAATAAATAAAACTTAGACTTACTGCAGTTAAGGGACTTCGCCTTTATTGATTAAAACCAAAACCAGTGTACAGAATAATACGTCCTATCGGCTCAAGAGTCAAAACCAGAATCTCCGATAAGTCTCACTACACTCTCCTGAAGTTCAAGAACTGAATGATATTGCGCATGACTCAAACATGCTGTATTCTAAGCCTATTGGCCGACCGGTTCGTCAAGCCTTTCCTAATTGGTTGACCAGTTCACACGTGTGGTAAAGCCGTGTGCAAACTGGAAAACACATAATTTACAAGTGATGTCCAGACTGTACAGGAGAGTCCATAAGACTTATAGGTTCACAAAATAGGGAAAATCCCTTTACATATCTGCCGATTAGGACATAGAGTAAATACATATGAATATCCCAGAAATACACGTAAATATAGTTTCGAGTAGAAAATATAGACCTATAATGTTAGATATGTTACTAATAATAAGCTATGGCATACATAGAATAAGCTTAAGATAATAGCGCATAGATCGGTGTATAGATAATAGCTAAGGCCTAAATGTATATAACACCAATTGCTTGATAATCGCACTATTCCCCTTATGGTCCTTAGTATTGACCGTAAACATTATAAATGTTACAATATGAACATTTTATATAATAAGTTCAACAGATTAGAGTAAATACACAAATAAAATCTTCTTTATATTGTTTCCAAAAAAAATCAATTTATTAGAATTTCGCAAATATAAAAGATTTTCTTTACTTTATTCAAGGATGCGCAAAGGGTGATACATCAGGGGTAGCCAGACTCGGCCGAGTCAGGAGAGGTATTTTTTCCAAAATTTTGCCAAAAAATCAGGTGAGTATACTTTTTCCAAATCTGAAAAATGCATAGGGGGAGTAATGTAAAAATACTATTTTTGCGCCTGCGGCGCAAAAAAGTCAAGGTGAAATTTTGCAAAATCTCGGACTAAAGGCAGTATTTGGGCTATACCCCCCCCCCCCATGGCTACCCCTGATGATTACCCCCTGGCATTTTGGCGGTATACATAGATGCTTGGTGATGTGCTCCTACCTCTTATGCAGATTTTGAGATAACGGCGTAGTTTTTGAAACATTCTGTGAAATTCTGTCTAAAATCTCGAAAAATTACAGAATTTTTGGTATATATGGTTAATTGACAGAATTCATCATAATTTGCATAGATTCTATTAAATTCTTGCAGAACTCGGAGAAATTCTGTTAAATTAATTTTCAAAAACTGATTTTAATTTAATTATTCAAAAATTTGAGGATTGCAAAATACCCCCTCCCCTCAATATACGCTTTCTGTTCCAAATGTGGCAAATTTTTGAAGTCACAACCCGTAATGGCTATCTGACATTTTTCTGAGACCAATACCCCCTGAGATTTTTTTCTCATCACTGACTTTATTAGAACATTTTCTTATAGTAGTGAACACAACTATATGTATCAACTATAGGGCTCTTTCTTTTATTGCTTCGACCAATCATTTGGTTGGAGTGGAAGGAAACATCAAAGGAAATTATAATTTATAGGACAGTCATTATATCCTAAAAATATTTTTCATCATTTATTTCTTTGTGTTTAAGTTATTGTATGACTCATACATGTGTAGCGTTTCGAAAGATTATAATTAAAGTCGAGCTATAATAATGTCATTTATTCGTAATTTTAGAGAATTTTCAGTAAACGATAGCTTTTTATAGAATTTATACTTTTATTTTCATCAGAATTAACTAACTTTGGTTTAAGCCTTTCATAACGACCATTGAAATAGTTGTTACAGATTGAGTCAAGGAGTGGAGAGTAAATAAAGCAGAACAACATATATTAAATATTGACTATAAGTCAATGGATTTGCAAAATCATTGTTTTATAATTTTTAGTTGATGAGCCAATGAGTAAATGCACAGGTCAATTCTATTAATAGTCAATCTTATGACATTTTTAATTTGAGCTCAGATTAATAAAATTAAAATATAATTTTAAAAAACTTAATAAATTTAAAAAAATATTTACAAAGAATTAAATGAGAAAATACTAGTCTTTTAAATGTCGAAAAATACTCAGTTTTTCTTATGTCATAAGAAAAGTTATATAATTGAATCCCTTTATAAAAGATTGAATTCATATAAAATTATTACTATTGGTTTAATTAACTCTAATTTCTTATCGTCACTTATTCGAGTACTTCGTCGAGCCATAGAGTATCTGAAAAAAACTTTATTTGAGGGCAAAAACTAGTAGTTGTGTGTGTGCTTACAGAAAATAGGAATTATAAAATAAATATCAGTTGTACTGTGCTGTACTGTACTGTACTGTGCTGTGCTGTGCTAGGTCAACTGCTAATTCAAATTCCTGACAACAGTTCGAATGCTGACATCTGGTCACTCATAATATGACTAATTTTAAAGAATATTCTATTAATCCAATGAAACATATTATTAATATAAAAATTACTTTCAATTTTAATTTTCAGTAAAACTAAAATTAGTTTAACTTTCGTTTATTAATTATTGTTCATTTAGTAAATTGTAAAAACAATTTTTATTTATAAATGTTTAATAAAGTAATTTTATACAATTTTTTTTAATACAAATAACTTTGATTAAAGTTCATTTGTTCCTCAGATAAATATTATGAACATGCACATTTTTAATAATAAAACCTTATAATCTATGCATTTATTCTTACCCATGCACATTTCGGATATCAAATGTATAAGTTGTTAGAGTTTAATTATAATTATTTTCTGTACAATATTTTGAACTAAACAACAAATAATTCAAATATTTGAGAGAATGTGGAATAAATTCACTTATATTTTAAATTAATAAATCAAAAATTCAAAAGTATTTTTAACTATCGTTTAGTTAACAGAATCTTATATGGCTTTGTTGTACTGAACAGTAGAACTTTAGGATTGGGCTCCAAATCTGCCGATCCTTCACCGCCGGGTAATTGAATCAAATAATCTGATGTAGACTTAAGTAAGCGAACAGTAATGAGGAACAGGTCTGCGAGGGCTAACTTCTCGCCCAAACAAATACGTCTTCCGATACCAAAAGGAGTGAAGCCCTGAATCTTTGAATTAAATGTGCCCTCAGGTGTGAGGAAACGGTTTGGATTGAATTCATCCGGATTTGTGAAATAGAGTTCGTTTCGCGATATCGACAATAGATTGCCAAAAACAAAACTATCCCTTGGAATGTAGTAATCGCCTGAAAATAAGCAAATTATGAGAAATAAATATAATAATTATCGGTCTATCAAGCAATTGACCTCTAATTTGAACCGACCATATCTTACAATTCTCTGAAGTAATAAATGTCAAACTTTGTGGGGAAAGTCACACATTTGAGAGTTTAATTTAAGAAGGTTCAAATATTCTTGATTATTTTAGATACATTGTCAGCATATTTTCATTATTTAAAAATTTCAAAATCAATAAATGAGCTCAATCTCGTTTTATAGGGCTTTGGTTAATGATTACAAAACCAGAGAAGGACTGGCAATGTGACAATTGCCCGATTAGTTGTAAAATTCAGGAACATACTCTTTAGGCAGAAATTGAGAATTCACCAAGTTTATAAGACACAATTTCGCAATTATTGTAAGCTAAGTAATTGCATGTATTGAAGAAATATTAAGCATTTCATAATATAAATCTCAGAGTTATTGATTAATTCTCTGTTTGAATTATATTTCTATTCAGTGAAAATTTTTAGAAATCAAAGTCTTAATTGCTTAACGCAGTGTATAAATACAGATAAGCGATAAAATATTTACCTAATTTATAATCAGTTAGTGCTCTATGGGGTACACCCAGTGGTGCAACGCCTTTGAATCTCAATGTTTCGGCAATAAATGCATTGACATAATGGCAATCATTCCTGTCCTCATGAGTTGCCATTCTATCGCCAATAATATTCTCGATTTCGTTTCTCATTTTAATTTGCATATCTGTATAATTGGCCAAAAGTAGTAGAATCCAGCGAATCATGTATTGAGTTGTGTCACTACCGGCTGACGGATTCAATATATAAATGTTTTATTTGTTTTCATTACAATCAATAAGTTTTGAGAGCTTTTTATTATAAATCGTAAAAACAAAATACATACCGAAAAACAGGTTCATTATGACCAGTGATAAATTTTTATCAGTGAAATGAGGAGCGGATTCTTTTTCCTCACTAATAGCTTCTTCTTTGGCTTCGATAAGTGCATCACAAAAATCTCTTATGACATCCTTTTGGTGGTCTCTCAAGCGATCGATATATTTTCGTCTGACAGTCATCGATATATCCTTCACTGTTTGCCTCACATTATTTGCAGTTTTATAATAGAGGGGTTTAAGTATAGGTACTCTATCAGACAGTGCCAATTCATTTGCATTTCTACGAAAGTATTCGAAACTTCTTTCAAAAAACTTAAGCTCCTCGTCATCCCATGAATACCTGAACATATTGAATAAAATCAATTCAAAACCGAGTCATCTATTTTCAAAACTTTTTAAGAGTTATTATTATTTTTTTCTATTTTCTTAAAATTTAATTTTAATAAATCAATAGAAACCTCTTTCCAAAAGCTGAAGAAGCAATTATGTTGTATACAGTCATATAGATATAGCTTTTTGGATCAAATGCTTTATTAATGCCATCCTTTTCTATAATAGTTTTCACAGTTTCGTCCACCACGTCATCGACCAAATACGCCAATTTATCACTTATAACAAGTTTTCTATTCAATTGAGATGAAAAATAATTAAGCCAGGATGTTTTATATTTTAAAAATTTATATTGTTTTGAATAATCATAACTTTAAATATCCTCAAAAGTAGCACTTAAAATACTATCTTGCTTAGAAAAAATTATTAAAAAGGCCCTTCGATGTAGGCTGAAATGACCAAATGGCATATTAACTACAATTGAGGCAAACTCGCAAATAGTTTAAAAGCTAAGGTATAAGCCATGAGATATCACAGATGTTAAATCTTGTAGAGACTAATCATTTAGAGAAGGCACTGGAGTCTCATTTCTTTATACATTTAGTATACATTTGGTATATTTACGACTGGCATTTGTATGTATCGTTAGTATAAATCAGGACATTCCTAACTCAAGATGATTTCGAGTTTTTTCAGACTTTCGACACATTTATTTAAGTGTTATTTTAGTTCAAAGCATTAAACGGTATATTGAAATATAATTTGCTCAGTTGTTAGAAAAATAAATGCTGGTATATATAATGTTATTTATTTTACTTATACAGGTAATTAGATTTAATGAATTAATTTTTCTTTATATTAATTATTTTGCTGATGATAGACATGAATTTAATCAAGCTTATCAATAAAATTACTACAATTAGATTTTATTTCGTAAGTTAATGATATAATAATTCTGACAAATAAGACCTTGAATTGAATATTGAAGATAATGACTAAAATCTTAAAATAAATAAATCATTCAAATTACTAATCATTACTTCAAAATCACTTCAATAAAGTAAATATAAATATATCTAAATGTTCATGCAGGTTTAATATTTACTCGAATACTAAATATATTTGAATGATTGTAACATAAAGTAATGGAATAAAATTATCAATTTATTTAATTCAAGTAATTTCTGAAATAATATTTTTCTGAAATTTTTATTTGAAAATTATTAATCGAAAACAATTTCTAAATACCTGACCGCCGAATGCGCTACTCTTCTAAGACTGGCCCAAACTGGTCCGTGATCTGAGAAGACCACGTCCTGACCATCACCTTGGGTCAAAAGAGTTTTAATTGCTGTATCCGGTCGTCCCATCAATTCATTATTCTTGGAATTAAAAGCTGTTTTAATCAGTTCAAAGTCGCCAATTATAACAATAGGTGTATTGCCAACCCATAGCGAAAAGACCGGCCCATACTTTTTATGCAATTCGTTTATTGTTACGAATTGATTAACTTTAGTGCCTCTGAATACTACATAAATATATGTAAAATATTAAAAATTCATAATTTCACCTATCAAACTAATTTACCAAGCACATTTCCAATCAGAGGCAAAGGAAAAGGACCTTTTGGTAATTTAAATACTTTAGAATAGAAACGCACTAAATATAAAGTAATTAAACCAATTAATAAACTACTTATCCAACCGAATAAACTGCTATAACTTTCAAAAGACATTTTCAAACTTCAATGTTATTATTAATTAACAGAAAATTCTGTTTTCTAATAGATTTTATATGTTTTTGAATGTAGACAAATTCGTACAAAATGACGTATCGGTGCAACCACTGAGTGACGATATAGTGCCCGATTATCACATTGGTATATTCTATGCTAAAGTCATAAGTCTGGATACAAATATAATTATGCTTAAAATATAAAAGTAATATCTACTGATAAGTCAGTAAAAGCTGTGATAACTTTAATACAAATAAGTTTCAGATAAAAGAGTTTAATGTTTGATGGATTGTGTAATAAGTGATTTCCTTATTTTTCATTTTAGATTCATTTGTCCTTGATGAACATAGAAATCTAATTAACAACAACTTATTAAACACATAATCTAGTGAGTTTTTTTATTTCTATAAAAATTTCGTTATTTTTTATAACTATTTTAATCTTTGTGTAATTGTTTTTCTCTATTAACAATGAATTTCAGGCAAGTCTAGATCAAAAGCATCGAGTTTTTGATTGAAAATGAGAACATAAGCTACTTATTTGCAAAACAGTCATCTCAGCTGCTAATGGCAGTAGGAAGGAGGTTTTTTGGGGGTGCAAATCTCAAATTATGAACCTTGTAATCCTTTTAACAATATGTATATTTTTGTAAACCTCATACAAACACAAGTTCAACGTTATATGACACAGGTTTGACCAGTATCATCTGGATCAGGTCGGCGCTGGCCAATTACCATCGAATAATGATTAGCATACCATAAACTTCTACCTTGGTTTAGGCTTACAAAAATATATATGATGTGTCATTTGATCACATGGATCAGCTCTAAAAATGGTTTATATTTTCAAGTTTTGATGTTCTAGACATCAATTAAACCCCTTACACCTCCCATTAGCACCAATTTTAATCCTTTGCATTATCAGTAGATGGAATGGAATAAAATATACCAAAAAAATCTCTAAAAATGTTTATAAAATTTATCTTAACTCCATAATAAATACTAATCAAATTATAGTTTCTGGATTTATTCCATTTCTGTCCTGTCCTGGTAATTTTGACAAATATTGTCTTATCATGTTCCTGTACAAAAAAGTCAGGAAACAAGCGAACTTTAGATAGCCTACTCTAAAATACCTTTTTCTATATTTAATAAAAGCGTTATTAGAATTCAATAAATTTATAAAACTATTTTAAACAACGTTAAGCTACAAATCAATTGTAAGTAATATAACAATAAATTTTGAAAATTAAGAAAGATTTAGAATCAGGGATGGTCAAGCTTGAAATTCTTAATATGGTATAGGGTTAACTTAAATAAAATAGTAATTTTCTTCTTAAAGCCGGTATTTTGAATAAACTGATATTTGTATCAAGTTCATTTTGATGAATTATCTGACTTTTCTATAGATAAACTCGAGAAGATATATGTGAAACATTTCAGTCCTTAAGAAGTATTATTCAAAATTTTCCCTAAAGCCCCCTTGGCCACGCCTGCTTCACATCTTAGAATAATTAATATTTTATTATTTTTCACGAACATCTTTTATAATAATAATAATAATAATAATAATAATTTATTCATTAAAAAACAAGTTTTTGAGGTTACAAATGTTGTTAAACAAAATTAGATTAGAAATACAGATTCAATGCTTTTACAAACTTATTATAATTGAATTCAATTCTTATATCTTTTGGTAATGAATTGAATAGTTTTATACAATTATAAAAAAGTTTTTTTCAACTAATTTGTTTCGAGTTTTAGGTATTTTACAAAATATTCCGTTTCTAGTTGTGTCATAA
>JAQFXN010002795.1:0-11978 GCA_034693365.1 Liacarus xylariae
AGCCGAATATAATCGATTACCACATTCGTCAACCGGTTTCGCACCCATTTTACTACATTTTGGGAACGGTGTTACCGGCCTGGAGGTCCGCAAAATTCTTAGAGCCTGGCCTGGAGCCTAGGTCAGCTTCAGGCTGGCCTGGGCTTGGCCTGTGCTCATCTCTAATAATTAGTGTTATTTAATATCAAAATTATTTTCTAAGATTACGGAATAATTTTTATCATTTCAATTAAAGTTTTCAAAATATAAAAAACTATGAAATTAAATCTCAAAAATATTGAAATTTTCTAATAAGAGATAATTTAAAATTAGATCAGACTTACTTGTTAGATATAGTTAAAAAAATTATTTTTGAAATTTCACTTCAGAATATTTAATAAAGTATTAGTTATCTACTGTAGTCCCATAACAAAAATTGGAATGAATAATCATCCCTCTGATGAAGCTTTTTAACTTCGAAATCCAAAATTAACTTGACTATTATACAGGGGTAGCCAAGAGGGTTTATAGCCTAAATATCTCCTGAATTGGAGATTTTGCAAAAAGACCTCCTGAAATTTGGCCTCGCAGGCCAAAAATGATAGTTTTTACCTTACTCTCCCCTGTGCATTATTCATATTTTGGAATTTGAAATACCCTCGGACTTTTTGAGAAAATTTTCTCAAAATATCCACACTTATACCCCTGACTCGGTGGATCTTAGCCACTCTTACTATTATATAATAGTAAGATTGATGGTTGCTCTTATTTGGCCAGGGCAACATAAATTTTAACAACAGAGATGACGAGAAAAACAAGAGGTTCAGGGGGATCTAGGGGCATGTTTTAGGGGATTACTATCAGAAAATATTTTAGGAGACCCTCCAATGGACGAAAAATCAATTCATTCTGGTAAATTTCACGAAAATTTTGTAAAAATAGCGTTTTGAGGTTAAACTGTATATTAGGGGGAAATGACCTGTCAGACGCCATTTTGTTCTTAAATACAGGCGAAATCTCAGAATTTTCGACAAGTATGCTTTAAATTATTGTTTTATTGCTAAATTACCGGTAAATTAAATTGTATGTTTTAAAGGCTTTTATAAACTTAAAAACAGGTTTTTAGATTTTCGTTCTCCATTTTAAAGAGATAGTCCCTCTTGTTTTTAAATTTATCCCCTGTCACCTTTGCTTTAACAACTGTGCCACACCCCGGGTTCAATAACTGTTGCTTTGGGCGCAAAATTAAGCGTAAAAATAGTTACAGAGTTTATGAATGAATTATTGTAATCAAAACATGTGTTTATTTAAAATCCAATCATTTTTAGAGTTTAAATAAATTTTGTAAACAAACTATCGATTAATTAATTGAATTGTAATTTATTTACTATTCTATCAAAAGTTGTTTAAATAAATTAATTTTATATTAAAAATGAGTGAAAATAACGAAAAGACAAACGAAATGATCTCAGGGTTTATGCGAAGAGCGGAACAAATGAATAGAGAAAGAGTGCATAAAATGCTCAAAACCAAGAGAATGAACAACACTGTAGGTCTGGTGCTCTGCTCTCTGGTCGGATCCATTTGTATGCGTTCACACTATTTGTCATTCGTTGAAACAATTAATTATCTTTTGATTTAAACTCAATTTCATTAGACGTGTATTCAATGTTTGCCGTAAAACAGGAAAAATTTATGGATGAGTTGGGAGACAGCGATGACTCCAAACAGATCTAAACCATGAAGTGTCGAATGAATTGGTTTAAGAAATTATTCAAATGTTGTATAGTTTTCGTGTATTTTTATTTAATTTATAAAAAATAGACTCAAATAATAAAATTAATGAAATATTTAGAAGAATTGAAAACATTTTCTAATAATCATTGATTACATCCGAAAGATTCCGAACTTTGTTTCGGGAATTTCTGCATTGAGTGTTGCGCTTAGACTCAGCCCCAGTACTCGTCTGGTGTCCATCGGATCAATGATGCCGTCGTCCCAAAGCCTTGCACTCGAATAATAAGGACTGCCCTCGGCTTCGAATTTAGCGATAATCGGCTCTCTTATGGCTTTCTCTTCCTCTTCAGTGAGTGTTTTGTTTTCCCTTAACTTCTGTTCTTTAGTAATAGTCGTCAACACATTGGCCGCCTGTTCTCCGCCCATAACAGAAATCCTGGCGTTTGGCCACATATACAGGAATCGGGGCGAATAGGCCCGACCGCACATTCCGTAATTTCCTGCTCCATATGAGCCGCCAATTATGACAGTGAGTTTAGGCACCTGAGCACAGGCCACGGCTGTCACCATTTTTGCCCCGTGTTTTGCAATACCACTGCTCTCGGCTTCGCGTCCGATCATAAAACCGGTTATATTCTGAAGGAATACAATCGGAATCTTTCTCTGCGAACACAGTTGTATGAAATGCGCGCCTTTGAGGGCCGACTCAGAGAACAAAACGCCGTTATTGGCGACGATTCCAATCGGATAACCGTAAAGACGTGCGAATCCGGTCACTAAAGTCGAGCCGTATTGGGCTTTGAATTCATCGAAATGACTTCCGTCGACAATACGCGCCATCACTTCTCTAACATCGAAGGACTTTCTCAGATCAGTGCCAACTATACCATAGATGTCTTGTGTCGGCCATTTTGGTTCCTCAATGTCTGAATCAATATTTATATCGATCTTCTTCTGTCGGTTAAGATTTGAGACAATATTTCGTGTGATTTGTAGCGCATGTCTGTCGTTATGCGCGTAATAGTCGGTCACACCTGAAGTGCTGTTGAGAAAAGTTTGTAAAATTCATTATTGAATATATAAATAAAGTTAACTCTAATTATTTGATTCAGAAATTAAAGTCTATTCCTGTGTTAGAGATTATAAAAAGAGTTTATGTATTAATAATTACTCTAAAAATTAATAAAATTTCAATTAATATAAAATTATTACATATTTTGGGAAAACTTTTGATTAGAATCGGATATAAAATTGAGATAAAGTGTTCAAAAGTTACTCAATTGAGACTCAATTCGTTATCGAATATGACTTTGACTTATATTTATTGCAATGAGTTTTGGTTTGATGTCATTCAAGGTTTCGAAAAACAAATTAATATTGAGTTCCGTTTTCTGAACCTATTATTGCATTTGATATAAATGAATGAATTCTTAGAGTTTTGTTATTATTTTTCAAATTCTAATGAATGTAATAATGATTTGCATCACTGCTTCCCAAAGCGTGTTATATAACTGCTATGCAATCGCACCTGCAATGCATGTCCGCTCCACCCAATTCTTCAGCAGAAACCGTCTCTCCAGTGGCCGCCTTTACCAATGGAGGGCCGGCCAGGAATATAGTGCCCTGTTTTCTGACGATGACGTTCTCGTCTGACATCGCGGGCACATAAGCCCCGCCCGCAGTACAGCTGCCCATCACTACTGATATTTGTGGGATTCCGAGTGAAGACATAATCGCCTCGTTATAGAAAATACGACCGAAATGAGCCGCGTCTGGGAATATGTCCGACTGGTGCGGCAGGTTTGCACCCCCGGAGTCCACCAGATAGATGGTCGGCAGTCGGTTCTCTCGTGCGACCTCTTGTGCTCTCAAATGCTTTTTGACGGTCAACGGGTAATAAGTGCCCGCTTTAACAGTGGCGTCATTGGCCACAACCATACACTCCTGACCAGCAATCCTACCGATTCCGGTCACAATCCCCGCACTGTTGACCACTTCATTGTCATAGCAGTCGTGTGCAGCCAATGGTGACAACTCTAAGAAGGGGGAGAACGGGTCCAACAGCTCATTGACTCGTTGTCTGACTAATAGTTTGCCTTTTGATGTGTGTCTGAGCCGTGACTTTTGGTCTCCGCCTTGGCTTACGTTCACAACTAATGCTTTCAATTGATTGACTAATGTTTGCATCGATTCATAATTGTTCTGAAATTATAAACAAAACGTTTAAATTGAGTCAAAACGCGGAACAATTGGCAGATGTTTTACTTCAGATGTCTCTCATTTAATAACTTATTTTTGTCATTACTTTGAATTCATTTGTCTGTCGACTCATTTCGGAACCAATTATTGGATATTTGTTTGAATTATAATAAAAACGATTTAAACTTAATTTTTTGTTCAAAACTTTATTCAAATGATTCAAAAACATAATTAATTTTAGTATTTGTTTGGCTTTTGTGTATTGAAATTAAATTAGATTTAAATTAAAAATAAGATTTCGTTTTTGAACTGTTTTCAAGTGATTGTGAAACTAGTTTTGGGAACTTTTATAAAACAAATCAATTAATTATTTCAATTCAATTGCAGTCCAATCAGTGCTGACATCTCTATAAATATGAACTTTTGTTTTATTCAACGCTCTGTTGAATCACTCTTTTTATTGCATCGATTTTGACTTTTAAGAAGAGGTTATGTCAAAAGTCACAACAATTTAGACCTGTATTGGAGTACCTGATAGTTTGGTGCAGTTGTAGTGGTTGTGAGCTTTGACTCCAAACTATTCTCAATTAGTCTATTGTGTTCTCTCTTCTCTGTTTAGTCATGTTCTTCACTATTCTCTATAATTCATAAAAAGTTTGATTTCCTATTGTTTTCCTAACCAACACTTCTCTACATAACTGTAGTCTCGACTGCTGTTCGTTAATTGTTTTGGTATTTAATTATTTTTGAGAGCACTTAAATCCATTAGAATTGCGTTACAATTATCTGAACATTTGTTTTGTGCAAAACAAGTATTTTTTGGCAAAACTCAGACTTGTATTTGAATGTAATGTTTGACCCAATTTGAAGCATTTGAAGCATTGAATAGTCGACTGACGAGTGTTATTCGCATTTGCATTGCATTCAATGTCTATACGGCTATACCTGTATTGTAGTGAATGGGAGCCAATACAGCGATACAGGTATTTAACATTCGTAACTAACATCTCATAAATTGTCGGTTCGGTTCAGGAAATGGGGAAATGGGGTTCAGGAAATGGGGATCAGGTATGAGATGTACAGAATTCATACAACAAAAGTGTTTCAGTCGACAGATGTTCACAATATTCAACCCCTCCTTCTTATAGAAGCTTTTATTGTCACTTCTGAGGCATTCAATTAAGTAAACTTTGAAAAAGGTATACAACTCTTAAAAAGAGCGCTGCTTTTGGTCACTAAGACTCAGCTCTACTGTACAGTACTCTACGATTCTTTTGTGACTAATTTATTCAAAAGAATCAATACTACAAAGGGTTTGCTTCTGAAGCAGTATTTTGGCGCCAAAGTGACCCTTCTTTGCACAAATACATCCAATTGTATGCTGTGTTCGCCAATTGGTCCGGCAGTGGAGAGGCAGCCAAGAGTGTGGTAACGTAGAGCAGATGTGTTTGGGCACTAGGATTGGTGGTTCAGCCCTGTCTGCCCTTAAGCTAATGCGACCTTTTCTGCCTCACATCAAACATAACATCCAATGCATGGATAAGACTCTGTTTCACTTCAGTTTCATTGTTATTCGAGAACTGGAGAACGGGTCCGAAACGCGCTTCTCCTCCAAACACACCATTTAAATAGTGTTACTTCACATCTGTGTAGAAGTCGTTCTTCTCTTTATTTCTTATGTCGTGTTTTAGTGTAAAAGTTTTTAATCTCAAAAAATTATATTTCGTTTTGTTTTGATTTTTTTCAGTTCAAAAATTATTTTTTTCGGCAAAGCTTTTGAAGAGTTTTGGAAAGCTTTGAAGTTTTAGTTTTTGTTGATTAAGACAAACAGTTTTGTATAAATAATTGAAAAAAACTATTTCTGATTTTCAAACCCAATCAAGTGTTGAATATAATGCAAAACTATTGAGTTTAGTTACAACATTGGCGTCAATCCGACCGCTTTGGAAGAGTAAGTATTGTTAAATCTGACTATTAGTGCGTTCAATGAGCGCATGTCTACTATAACTAGTTTACTGTTGAAAATCTAAGTTTTCATAAATCCTTTATATTATATGACATTAGCTATAGTGTGGCACAAGTGATAGTTGTGATAGTTTCATAACCAGACAGGTCCGGACTGGTGGCGATATTGGCCTTAGCACAGAATATTGCACTCGTCCCGGCCTGTTAGGCAATGATCACATCCAACCACAACTCCATCACTGTTCACATCCATTTCATTATTTATTGTCTAATTCTGCGTTCATTTCTCTTATACTCTATTATTGTATAAATGACTGAAAAAATATATTTCAAAAACATTTAAAGCAAACGCTAAATAACCTGAAATGTGTTTATCTCAAGGAATCGCGTTTTGCATCTGTTCTCAAATAACACAATGAAACTGAAGTTCAAACCAGAGTCTTATTATCACTTTTATGATGCAAAAAAGGTCGCATTAGCTTAAGGGCACAGGGCTATACCTATCCAATCAAACGCTTAGCTTACATCTGGCTCTAGTGCTACCGACTTGACTACAATAAGCACTGGTATGGTATGGTATGGGCACTACTCCGGAGAAACATTGCTTCAAAAAGTGCACACAATGTAAATGTGAAACTGGGGGTCAGTCGAGCGCCAAATACTTTGAGGAAAGGGTATTCAAGTCATTCATTCTTTTGAATGGTTTTGGTCAACAAAAGACTTCTATCTCTCCATTGATGGCTAAAACAGGGCTACAGTCACAGTGGCTTATGTCTGAATATTTGTCCCAACGATTCAGTGATTTGAAAACTACTTTTGAAATATATTATTCTCTTCTTATCTGTCATTCGTTTGCATTTATTTCACACGAAAATCAAAGCAATGAATGAATTGTGACTAACATTCAAACCGAGGACTCGAACCATAGCTTAGCAACGATTCACTTAATATACAGTTTTGTAGAGTTAGTCAACATTGAAAAAGGTTTGAAGAGAACAAAACTGGCAGTAACTGAGCCCACAATTTATGAGATGTTCACTCAAATGCTAAATACCTGTATTGCTCTGACTATTCGACTGAAGCGATGTATAGAATACATGTATTTCAGCTCGAATTTGTGTCACATTTGAAACTATCGGCGAATTAACTGAACATAAACTACACATTTCTTATGGTTTTGAACACAAGTTTGAAATATCTGTAACACAAGAGTTGAAGCGTTTAGATCAGGGGTCGCCAAGGGGGGGTATAACCTAAATACCCCCTGATTTTTGCGCCTCAGGCGCAAGAGTCATATTTTTACCTTTCTCCTCCCTGTGCATTTTTCAAATTTTGAAAAAATCATACCCTCCCCTGATTTTTTGGCAAAATTTTCTCAAAATACCCCCCGACTCGGCCGACCTTGGCCACGCCTGGTTTAGATCTTGAAAATAATGAATTACTTTTGGGTCAATTAATATACAAACTATAAACTCTTTACAATTTATTTCTGCACACATAGTATATAAGCTCTTAGTGTATTGGCTCAATGTTTTTGTATTTGAATAATCAGTGAACGACAACTAAATAATAGTTTGAAACCAAAAGTGAGTCATTCATAGAAACTCATTATAATAAAAAATTTTAATAAATTATTTGATATAGAGATTCAGCTTTCGGTCATTGATAGTCAAATACAATATCGTTGAGCTAATGCACTAAAAGATAGTGGAGTAGGTGTGCAGAAATAAGTTGTAACCAATTTAGAACTAATCACTGAGAAGTGGTTTATGTCAAACACTAAAACAATTATACATTTTATGGAGTTTTCAATTATTTAATACAATAAATGCAATAAAAAACAATTCCAATACAAATAATTTTATGCTAAACTGTAATAATGATAAAAATTACAATAATTGAAATCTTTATTAATTGAAAGCAATCGAAAATCAATTTAAAATCAAATGAATTACGCCTTTTGCAACTGTGAAGTACCCGCTGTTTGTTGAGAGGCCAGTGTTGTCTGTTGTCTGTATTGCAACAGTTCTACGATTGCTATTAAGAGAGAAATAAATTCAAAATTTTTATGTTTAGCTTAAAAAATAATTCAAATAATAAATTTAAAAAAAAACTAAGTTTTGTTTAAAAAAGTATTCAAAAACATTGATCTCGTAATACGCCTCAGAAGTTCGCCAAATACTCCTAGAAAGAACCATCTGGCTGGTGTAGATCTGCCTAAAATGTAGTAGAGGTGGTATATGGTCTAAATGTGTGAAGTTGCATGCTCAACCCCAAGTAGTTCTGATAGTAAATTCTATGTATATTTTAATTGGAAACTGCATTTTATTAACTGAGTTCAAGTTATTTTCACATACGCTTACAAAATGAGTGATTATTCTTGAAACTTTCCAATTTGATGAAAAATATTACCATTTGGCTTTTTAAATCATTCACAATGAATTTTTCATGATATATTTTATCTAATTGGATATTTTTATCTTTAAAAATAACTGAATTTTTAACAAAATTTTAGTAAATTTACAACTTTGACACCTTCTAGCGGGTAAACCACATATGTTAGGGACTTGTGCTCAGCAAACAAATTGTTAGTATTGAAGTCTATTAAATGAAAATATACAAATTTCCCGGGTGCAACCTAGGCACGGAAACCATAGGGTCTGAACGAACTACTTTATCAAGCTGTACATCTCTAGGTTAGCAGTGGATATTATTTAATCACATTGTAGATTTTGGAGTGGGTGGGAAGGGTTCAAAAATGTTCTATTTAATAGAATATTCAACATTTTCAAAAGATTTTTGCTTGAGAATATTAATACAATAAAACTTCATTCCTGACTATTCCCCTTCCCTCCCTCCCCCAAATCTCTGAAATCAATGTATTGGTTTTAAAATCTAGAAATTACAAAAGATGAGGAATACATGTGAGGCCCATGTATTGTGTGCCCAAACACACACTGTTTAGTGTGACTTTCATTTGCGATTTAAAAATTTTCTGACAAATTCTGTAAAATGGGTCAAATGTGGAGATTTTTTCTTTTGCAATAAAGTATTGTAATCTTTCAAAATTATTTCGCATTTTAGTTAAGGTGAAGGTTTGAAAATCGTATTTTTACATTGAGCCTAAAAAAATAAGGGATTTAACAGTTTTTACGAGTTATCCCTATTCGAAAATAAATAAAAGGAAATATATCTTATTGTTATATTAATTAATACAAAAACCAACAAATATTTTGTGAAAAACAGGGGAAAGTAATACCATATTATTCATTTTAATACGTTATCTTGGGAAAATTAAAGCTATCAAAATAACCTTTTGCATTAGTCGAGCTAATAATTGCAGGAGAGAAACGTCACTTTTAGAGTAATTAATCGATAATTTATTTATTTAATTGAAATTATATTTGTTTAACGAAATTTAAGTTATTTAACGAAACTTTTCATTTATTAATTAACGATATATTTGTATATTTAATCCACACTTAATTTCCGAATCAAAGGTTTAGTATTGAATAGACTTTTGAATTAATATTGAATCAAAAAGTTAGTAATGAATCGAAAAATAAGTTAATTACTGTATAAATAACGTTAAGATAATTATCGCTAATTTTAATGAGAATTCTATCGTTATTTTTAAGTTAATTCAAGACATTTTGTATTTTTAATATAATTATTGAACTATTGTTTGATTTAATGTAAAAACAATTAGTCTTTAATGAGTTTTCAGTGAAGTAAGTCGTCTTGTATTGGGTTTCAATGAGTGAAGTCAGGAGTGAGAGCTCATTGAGAATTGTTTTGTATTCATCGAAAGTCATGTATTTTATCGTTAATTAATTGAATGACTTTGATATTGATTTTAATTACGAAAATAATTAATAAATTAACTGAAACTTTAATATAATAAATGACAACAAATGTATTAATCGATGAAAACAATGAAATAAATAACTTTTTCTCATTTAAAATGATTTTATACTTAATTTTTACACATATTTTACCGAAATATCGAAATATTTACTACCTCTCCTCCAGGTGAACTACGCTTTCCCCCAATAACTATCGGTAACTGACCGAAACTTTCGGCCAAGCGGTCAATATTTCTTAAAGGGGTAGAAACTGTGCTGCATAATGCGGCATTGTTAATTATTAATTTATAATTTTGATGAAAAATGTAGAGAAAATGAAAAACAAGAATGTTCTGTATTTATTTATCAACTGATTATTCTAAGGAATATAAAAACAATCCAGGGAAAATGGAAACTCTTTGAAACCATTTTAAGAAAATGGGAACAACCAAGTGGCTAATAGGCCAGGATCATTTTCAACAGTGAGAAAGAGAAAACATATTTATATCCTCTCATTTAGCTATTGTTTTAATTGAATCGTCAGAAGATAATACAAAATACTGTAACTAAAAACTAAACTTCATTTCTTATAAAAATAAATCTATTTCTTAAATTCGAAATCAATTAAATATATCCACAAAACTAATTAAAACGTACAATAAAGAGAAAATTATATGACATAAGATTATTTTATAAAATCCTACATTATTACCCATTCTTGTACTCTCAAACTCGGACTAAAGATTAAGGGGTAAAAGTAGAGAACGTCATATTTAATTTCAATTCATATGAAGTCTTCAATTAGTATGTTTGCCAGTTTTTAACTAGGGTGAAATATTTAAACGAATCTAATTTGTCTCAATTCTAATGAAAATTTTTGTTATTTCAATGAAGATATTTCATTGTTTTCGAATAGCATTTTATCAGTCTTAACCCATTTTGTTAGATTAATATTACCGTATTTTCGCGAATATAAGCCGCACCCGTGTATAAGCCGCATCTAATTATTTGTATTTTAAAATTTATCTTCCTGTATAAGCCGCGGTTTATATACGAGTATAAAATGGTAAAAATGTTTATAAAATACATAATTTATGTATAAAACTGTTTATCATTTTAGTGTTAAATTCAAACAATTGTTTTATCTAGGGATAGGAATTGACTGAAATGTCAGTGGGTATAGTGTACTGATAAGGGCCTCAAAATCACAGGGGGTATTGAATGGGTTATTTTTTATTAGTTAAATTCTAGCAGAACTGAATTAAAAATGATGCAATAGAATTTCGACCAATTAATATTTTATAATTTATTCATTTGACTGTTATAATTTTCAAAAAATCACTTTTTTCATCAGATAAGCCGCGGCTTATAGACCCGTGATCAAAGACTATACAATTTCGGAATAAAGTGCTAAATTTCGTTCGTAAAATCGGAAGCAAAACACTGAAGATTCGGAAAACATTTCGGAATTTAAAAATCAAAATTTTAATAATTTTAAGGAAGAGAGGGTAAAATTCAGCATTTTGAACGACAATTTTGAGAGATTTTGCCAATTTTTAAAGCAAACCCTCAAAAAACTCATCGGATTTGATGGACATTTTTTCTAAATTCAAATAAAATAGAAAAAATCAAATTTATTAAAAATTTAAATCAATTCTTTAATCATTGATGAAATTTTCAGACTAATTATAAAACTAAAAGTTTGCACTCTATTTCAATAAATGTTTGTCAAATATGTTAAAATTCTGAAAATCTTTGATTTGAAGTAACGATTTTTATTCATTTTTAACACAGAATTCTTCATAAATTCATGTTTTTCGGAGTTATTTCGTAATCCGGAAAATAGGAATTATATCAAAATTTCGGAACATAAATGGGGTCTTATTTTAATCTTTATCTCCTGATCAGTAAAGATTTTCGTAATTACGACAGACCTGAGTTACAAGAAAAAGTCGTATTTACGAAATTGTCTAGTTATGATTCTCTGGTTATGATATTTATTAATACTTTTTTATAGCTAATGTCAATCTCTTACAATGAGGGGACCCGTACTGCTTACTAAAATTTACAGATTTTTCCATTTTGATCCATAAGTACCTCCAAAAGATATAATTAGGCAAAATCCTAGGGTGCGCTGGAAAACCTAAGTAAAAAATTCGATTTCATAACTTAATAGGTTATACCAGGCCTTGCCTTGAGGTTAGGGATTTGAATTTGTAACAGGTCTACTCTGCCAACTCAAAAGTCGTGCAA
>JAQFXN010002796.1:0-11969 GCA_034693365.1 Liacarus xylariae
ACTAGCTATCTATAAAATTATATGGATATATACTAAGGCTGGCAATAGGTGTGCAATTTTGGCTGCAAACGGTTGTATAATATATATTTGATTAAAAAGTTATATAATTTATATCATATGTGGGATTTGGTTATACCTCCTTGGCTACCCTTAACTACATCCATACTACAAATTCTAAGACGGGAAAAGTTATTATTTTCACAAAGACTGTTGAAGTACTGAAGCATTTGGATAATAGCTTATAAAAAATCAATGTCTAACAGAACGTCTGTTCCGGCTTTCATACACTTTTCATTCTCCATCAATTGAACATTTCTTAAGCCTTAATACTATTACTAAATCGATCCTTGATTATGTCATATATTTAATGTCATTCACAGTTGATTGAACTGTCGATTCAATATTTTTAATGAAAATTTAATAAATTATTAAATATTCAGAAAAAATTGAATAAATTTATTACATTTTTTACCTTTTTTTTGTTGAATCATTCAATGATATAAAATAATTAAGAGTACATCTGAACGTATTTTTTTTTCTAAAACTAAATCTTCAGATATTTCAATTGTAAAATAAGATAAACAATTTTGATCATTAATATTATCGGAATTGCAATTTAGTGATGGTTTTGAACCACTTTTCTTCACAATATTTGAGTTAAATTTTTGTTTATAAGTTATAACTAAAAAGAAAATCTTTAAATAATGAATTAACCATTGAATCCACAATTTTGTGTCTATTTTTTATAAGATGAAAAACATTAATGCATTAGAAATTGTAGTGAAAACATTAAAACCCCTGCACTTTACGCTTTTAGCAAAAGTAATCTCTTATAAAAGTTTTAGAATTGCTTTCATTTGGAAAATTCTGTTATGTGTTATGAGTTATAATTATAATGAATTTTAATTCTAAAAACGAGAGGTTATCGTTAGTGTTTCGGTTTATGTTATATATTTGACTGACATGTGAACGACACCCAAATATTCATATCCAAAGAGAACTGAGTCATTCATACAAATATTTTATTTTTAATTATTTGATATTAAAATTCAGTTATCGGTCAAATAAAATAATATAAAGCCAAATCATAAAAATTTACTAAATAAAAACAAAAGGATCCATTACTAGAATTTAAATTCTTCATACTTATGATGAATTGAATAAAAGAGTAGAGACTAATTCATGCACTGGTACTTGCATTTAGAAAACATTAGGTAAGCATAGTATAGAATCTATAGATCATTTGCTTATCAATGAAAGAGTCTCTTATTCTCATATAAACTGATAGAAACATAGAAATCATGTGAAACTGTATGTTTCTAATAATAAAAGACGAACCTGATCCGTTTGATAAGTAGAATTATCTGAGCAAATATATTCATAAATTATACAAATTAAAAATTTTATTTATAATTTATTTCAAATTTCTATAATATTTATTCTGCACTTTTGAATCATGGACTCAACATATGCACATTCACTTTATGCATCAGAACTATTGAATAATGAAAAATATTTTGAGTTTGAAAAAACCAATTTTTAAAATTTAAGTTCTATTTAACTTTTTTTTATACCCCAACAAACATTTCATTTATATTCAATTTGTGAAGTTTCCAAATAAAATCGCCAAGATTCTATTTTTAGTAACTTCACCTTATAAGATGGAATTTCATTAGCCTGTGCATTTTGGGAATAAGTTGATTTGTAAAAGATTGGAACAATTTATAAAAGAATTCCATTTTATCATGTTTTATATGAAGATTATCTCTTTTTGTTATTTACTTAAAATGCTTTAGTTAATACCAGGGGTAGCCAAGATCGGCTGAGTCAGGGGTTTAGGCGGTGGTATTTTCTCAATAAGTCAGGGGAGGAAATACAAAGTTCCAGAAATATGAAAAATGCAAATGGGAAAGTAAGGTAAAAGTCATTGGGGGGGGGGTATTTTTCAAAATCTAAAACCCAGGGGGTATCTAGTCTATACCCCTTTGGCTACCCCTGGTTAAGACTAATGATCTGAATCTAATCTACAATATCTTTGAATCGATTTTATCTTAATTTTAAAAAATTAATTAGTCTTAAGAATGACGTCAAAAGAATTAAAAGTAATAAAATTATTTTAAGAATCACTTATTCTATAGATATATTAGCTTTAAATTAGAAACTGACGGAAAGATCTTTCGAAATGATTGTGTAATAGCAAATGAAGTGAACCTCAAGTTAATAATCAAACATCAGTTCAAAATTAGGTAATAATAAAGACTAATATTTTAAGAACTTTAATGATTTTAATTTGAATAAAGTTTTAAACTAAAATGCATAAGAATTTACTCAAATTCATTTACCAATCATATGATTTGTATTATTTAAAAATGCAATTCTTTTAAAATTATTGATTAATTAGCTTCAGATGAGTTCAACAGAATGCTCAGTTTATAATCAACTATTTAAATATCATTGTTCAATTGATTGATTTATTGAAAATTCTTGAGTTTAAGTTGAATTTATTTCTACAAAATCCTTAAACTTAATGACATATTTCTCGGATATTTTAATGATATACTATTACATTTTTAGATCAAAGTCCTACAAATCATATCAATTGTCACTATTGAATAATGATTAGGAAAAAATAGTTGAATCAGAAATGAATAAATAATTACCTTTAGTGCATATTTTAAATAAATAATTTATTTTATTTTTTACGATAACTCACTTATGATTTTGATTTTTAAATATTGATTTGAACTTAATTTGATTCAAAAATAATTTTACTATTCTATGAGCTCTTCATTGGAAAGAATGTCTGAATAGAAAAGCACAAAAAATAAATGAATTTAAATTGTTTTTTATTCATTGTTTAAATAAATAATTGCTATAATAAATAGACAGAGAATAGAATAGATTTATTCAAGAGTGAATAATAAATTTCAATTTAATTGACAATTAATTATTATATAATATAAATTAAACATAAATTCAAGGGTTTTGCAGACAATACTGTAAGTTTGACAGAAAGGATAACTAATGCTCTGTTATTTGATTTAATATGAAAATCGAAGAAAATTTAATTTATTCTAAAATATATTGATTTTATATTTAAAATATATCATAGAATTGATGTGCATTTGAGGTCAAGGCTTATAATATTGATTGCTAGACTACATCCGAATAAACAAATTCTTTAATATTTTCAAAGCATATATAATATATAATCCATTAGTGGGCTGTACTGTAGTTCTGGAGTTCTTTTATAAGAATTTTTTTCGATATTAAAACTTTTTTTCATAGACCAGTTTGTTCTCTACACCCAAACGAAGAATATAACTCAAGCCATAACTGACTAATATTATTCAAGCATTCAATTCAATGTTTATTATATTCTGTGTTTGGCATTTGGATTATTGCAAAATTAATATAATTGCAATTCTTTTTTCTCTTTCTCTTTGCCCTTATATTCTATTATTCATTTGACGAAAAAAAAGTTATATATTTTATTTCAATTTTTTGTTTCTATACGTCAAACGTTGTCCTAATAGGAGAAAAAAATATTATTCATTGAATTCAAAAGGAAATTAAAGGCTATTTTGCTTTTGTTTGCTTTCATTCGTTTTTAGATTAATCGATAAAAATATATCAGATTTTCTCTAATTATTTAACCATTTTTGGCACATTCAAGGGGTAGAACTCAAATATTATATAATGCACAGACCATTCTTGTAATTTAATTAGTCTATCACTAATCCTTTAATACTCTTGATTTAAGAAAAGATCATATAGCTTTCAAGGATGAATTTTCACCTCCACTCCCCCCTAATTTAATTACATCCTAATGTTTTGTGGTCATCTTAGCATGGTTATGCTTGAATATATAAGTTAATTTAGGCATAAAGGCTTTTGAATATCTGCAGGAAAGGAATTATTTAGAATATAAGCAGGCATTTATTTAGTTGTCAATAAAGTTTAACTTTAAATATTTGTCAATACTTTTTACGTTAAAATGAAAATAATGACCTGTTTTTCCATTACGAATGAATTGTATCGGAATTGGATTCATATCCTGAACTCTCTTTTGATTAAATAATTTTTTCTAATAAACAAATTGAATGTGTGATACAATTTGATTGATTCTAAAACATTTGATACAATTGAGGAAACGTGACTCAACTAAACCCTACTCTCGATATACAGTAATTCCTGTAAATTATTTTCAATTTAAATAAATCAATACATAGTTTGTTATGGATTTTATTATAATAATTGTCTTTTAACTTTTGTTGTGAAATATGATATCCTAAAAGTGATTCTTTTTTTTACTTTCTCTGATATAAATGAGTGAATATTTTAATTCCTGAGTCATTAAGATTTGGGTGGTTTTGAGTTTTGAAAATTTTCTTGTTTTTTCTTCTTTCAACTCAAGCACTGATTTAAAAGTTATATTTGGATATAATTGATAAATGAAAGACATTATTATTATATAATTTAATGAATAATAAAATTTTAAAATACAGGTATTGTTTAGTTTAAGAATTGAATGCAGACTTTTCTGGTCTAAACCAGAATTTTTAGATCCAATTAATTAAACTATAAATTCTTTGCCATTTATATGAACTTTTGCTAAAATTAAATTCCAAGACGTCATTGGATTAAATGAGTATTGTTTTCAATACGAGATAAGCCTTTTAGAGCTAAATATAATTTATAAATCATTATATGAATAAAGACAATGCTATTGGGAATTACCATAACTATCAATACTTTGAGCCCTGTGTGTGTCATATTTGGGAAATACTGTTACTTTAACAGTAGATCTGTTTGTTCTCATCCCTACTATCATATTTAAATAATGTCCATAAACTTTAACTGAACTTAATTTTATAACTGTTCTTATGATAAAATAATTTCATTAATTAATTTGTTTTTCTAAACACTTTTCTATTATTCTATAAAAACAAGTGATCAAAACATTTTAAATGAAAAACTTTTAATGAATCAATTGTTTTGTTGGAAACTATTAAATAATATTTACAACTTTTATAACTGTATTAATATTGTATGAAACATAACACCGGTATATATGAATCCAAGTTTAATAACTTTATTATTCTGAAAGTCATTCGTTATGATTATTATTTCTTCTTTGATATTCATTTCTATTCCAACACTAATTGCCACTCCTTTTAACCTCAATTTTCAATTAAATCGATTTTTTAATGTTCGGGTCTTTGGTTTTTAGAGAGAAATATTTTTGTATAACTATTGTAATATTAGAATACATATAAAAAAAAGAATATTTCAAAGTAATGACACCAAAAAGAAGCTCTTCTTTAATCCTTTTAAGATGACTACGTGTTTCAGTATAATAGAAACATACAGTCAAACATTGTAAGGCAATAATTTTGTAAAAACATTAGTCAAAAAATTATTTTATTAATAAAATTTACAAAATTATTGACTCAATGTTTAACTGTATGTCTCTATTATACTGAAACAGTAGTTTTTTATTAAGATTAAAGAAGAGTTTCTTTTTTGTGTCATTACTTTGAAATATTCTTTTTTATATACTCAACGTATAGAATGAGACGGAAAGGAATTCTGAAAACAAATCTATACTTTTTCTCATTGATAACTAGCTATAGATATCTCTTTTTCTGTATATATGATACGCAATAATTACTTTTGTAAAGTTTATATTTACATCAAAGTGAAACATAATAACTTATTATTAATAAGAGAGGAGAACTACACTTAACTGATTGTTTTTCAATAGTAAAAACCAATTGATAGCATTGAGAAATTCTTGTTATTCACTGCAAAGTTTTAATTTGTATTCTTGTTTCCTAATAAACCGATAGACAATAATATAATTAAAGTTTATTTACATTGTTTTTGATTTTCATTAACAACTTATTAAATGAATCATAACTTGATTTCAAGGCATCATAAAAAGCTATATAAAGAAATTCTTTGATCGACTCTCAAATTTGATTGATATTAATCTGGTTTTATAAAAGTTTTTGATATCTTAACTAATGATTGCTTTAATTTATATATTTTTATGAAAAGCATAAAACAATGCCCGCAAATGACGATAAGATTATCAAAGATGAAAATTGTTCCTCAACGATGTCATCGCGCACTTCTTCGATTGATTCTTCGTATAACATAGACCAATACCACGACCCGCAATATCAGGACTCAATACAGCCGAGTCTCAACTTTTCCCGATTGGCCTATAATTTGGCTCAATTTAATGAAACGTTTGGATCAATACATCGAAAGTCAGAGCCGAGTCGGCGAATGATGAAAGCCGTCAAAAGACAGACCTGTTCTCCAGAGAACATGAAGAGGAACATGAAGTCACTGTTTCCGATCACCGATTGGCTCTACAATTACAACTGGAAGAATGATTTGATCGCAGACTTTGTCACCGGAATCACTATCGCTGTATTCCAAGTGCCGCAGAGTATGACACAACCACTCAATTATTCATTTTTTTGTTAATTTAAAAAATCTAATCCTTCTCTAGGTATGGGCTATAGTTTGTTAGCTCTGGTCAGTCCAATCTATGGTCTTTATTCTTCGTTCTTTCCAGCGCTGATCTATTCATTTATGGGTTCTTCACGTCATTCAGCAATCGGTTTGTTTGATATCAATATTAGTGGACAATTACTAAACATTTAACTAAACCTTAGGAACGTTTGCAATCGTTTCACTAATGACTGGAAGTATAATCAATCAAATGAACGAATCGGGCGATAATCCTATAATCAATGGCACAAATAATGACACAAAAGGCCTAATGGATGGAAGCGATAGGACATACTCTCACATTCAAATGGCTTCAATGATCGCTCTGTTAATAGGCTTATATCAGCTATTGTTTGGTATTTTTCGATTTGGGTTTATATCAGTCTATATGTCCGAACAATTGATCAGTAGTTTCATAACTGCCTCCGCATTCTATGTCCTGACCTCACAAATCGGATATATGGCTGGCATTCACGTGCATTCACAGAGTGGACCCCTTTCTCTGTTCTATTACTATAAAGACGTCTTCACTCATATAAATGACGCGAATGTCATTTCATTACTCTTTTCGGGCATTTGTGTCGCAATACTTCTGTTCTTCAAATTGTATTTCAACGAAAGAATCAAACAATGGACTAAAATAAACATACCCTTCCCTATAGAACTGATAGTAGTTGTCAGCAGTACTTTCATTACATACTTCTTCGAATTGAATGTCGAGACTGTGGGTCAGATTGACACCGGATTACCCTCTCCTGTACTTCCCGTGTGGTCTCTAATACCACACCTTTGGCTCCGTTGCATACCATTAGCTATAGTCGCTTACGCTATCACTTATTCCACTGGAAAGACATTTGCGACTAAACATAATTATGAAATCGATTCAAATCAGGAACTGTTGGCTATCGGAACCACAAATGTCTTCAGCGCATTCTTCACATGTCTGCCAACCGCTGCTTCTCTATCGAGAAGTGCAGTTCAAGAAGCGGTGGGCGGGAAGACACAAATGGCTAGTCTTGTTAATTGTTTTGGAATATTGTTTGTTCTCTTATATTTCGGGCAATATTTGCAAAATCTTCCGAATGTAAGTCTTAATTCATGCCTTTAAAGGTATATTTTATTAATATTTGAATTATTGCCCATTCAGTGCGTTTTGGCAGCGATTATATGCGTGGCTCTCAAGACATTATTTGCTCAGATCTTTGATGTCATGAGATATTGCAGAGTTAACAAACTCGATGGGGTTTGTGCTCATTATTATATTTTATTATAAAGTGTTTAATTGAATTCATTGCTGTATTCCAGTCCATATGGATCGTTACCTTTTTTGCTGTGATAATACTCAATGTGGACAATGGTCTATATGTAGGTCTGGCCTATTCGTTAATCACACTTATTTATAAATCTCAAAGGTATACACAATTAAACTCAAACATAATATTTGATTTCCCAATAATTCTTATACTTTTATTGCATAATATTATAAATTATTGAACAATAAATATATAATTTTGTTTGGTTTAGGCCAAAGACCTATTTATTGGGATCAATTGACAAATCTGATGTTTACGTTCCGCTTAAGAAATATTCATCGGCTCATGAATTACCCGGAATTAAGATCTACCAGTTTTGTGGTCCTTTGCATTTCGCTAATGTCGAGTACTTTAAGAAAGGACTGACATATCGAACAAAAATATCTGTTAAGTGAGTCTAAAATCAATTTGCAATTTAAGAAATTTTACATAAAATTCTATAAAATATGAAATTATATTCAATAGTCATGTGATTGAAAAACGACGAAAACTACTGAAAGCCCAGAACAGACGCAACGATGACATTAAAAACAATTCTAAATTTTGTGGTAAATTCCAACGAATGCGCACTTTTTCACGAGAATCTCCACAATTGTCTGTCGAAGAAGACCTGCCGACACATATAATCATCGATTGCTCGATGTTCTCATATATCGATACGACTGGAGTGACAGCACTAAAGACTACTGTCCAGGAATATGAATCGATAGGCATTAAGACATTTCTGGCCAGTTGTGCCGCACATGTGGTGAAAATGTTGGAAAAGGACGGCTTCTATAAAGAAGTTCCACCGAATCACGTCTACATCACAGTTCACGACAGCGTACATCACGCTATTGAGGAACAGAAGGGACCGTTCGAGCCGTTCGTTGTGATTGAATCGGAGGAGAATCACAATCACATTAAACGCCAACAACTCGGACCCGAATCTCTTGAGATCGCACTGACAGGCAATTAAGGAATGGTATCATTTTTAAAAGCCATTGTCTGATTGTGTGACAACTTTTAAAATAAGGCACCTATTCTTCATATTTTGTTATAAATTGCTTTTAATACCGGAATATATTCTTATTTTTGAAATTCATGAAAGCAAAGAACAAATTCTGTTAATATATTTGATCTGATCTGAGGTTTATATTTATTTTTGATAACACATTCTTATCTATAGTTTAGGTTTTTATTTTAAATAGTTATTTGGATCGAGAGTTTGGTTCAATTAAATGACCGCTGAATCAAAAAATATGTAAAACTCTATAAAAAATATATTTTTAAACTCATTTGTTAAACATATTTCATACGAATCTTTAATTTTTTTCAAATTTGATATATTTTCTAATTATTAACCAAAATATATTAATATTTATATAAAACTGTAAAATATATTCTTTTCTCATTTGTTCACTATATATAATATAAGCTGTGATTGAATCTCACTATTGATTTAAAACGAAATAATAGAAAATCTTTATATAAATTTATATTCTAAACATTATTCTATTATAAAAACATGTATTAAATCCTATAATAATGACTCAATAAGTTTTTAATTAATAGTTTTTAAATCAATAAAAAGTTGGTTTTATTGGTTGATTATAATAATCATCTTATTTTAGCGAATTAATTAACACTTATATGATATAAATTATACCACTTTTTACAATAAATATAACGTAATTATAATTAAAAGCATACAAATATTTATTTTTAAACAGTCTTAAAATATCAGCTATTAGGAAATAAAGAACGACAGGGAACATTATTACTGAACACTTATCTATACGAGAAGTATGAAGACAAGTATTTTTGTATTAAGAAGTTTAACAGAATTCCAGTAATAAGAATATTCTAATAAAGTCTACTGAAATTCTGTTTTAACATATTCATACTCTCCCTTCCCTCTCTTTCTCAAATTAGCTCGACAAAACAAATATAATACGAGTTCTTCAAGTTTGGCCATCACTTGTTTAAAGGGTATTGTCTCAAACAATTGAATACAGTCTGCAGTTTTAACATTTAATAAATAAGTTGGAATAAATATTTTTTGAACATTCCATCCATTTCTACAGTCGATCACTTCGACACTAAGGAGTTTAGGTTCACTTTAGAGACTTCGATGTAGACATACAATCGGATCCAAAATTAGAGATCCGATCCGAACTCATATATCGAAGAAAACAAGAAATATTTTACATGCTAAAATAAAGGGATATTCTGGTATTTTTCTGAATCAGATGTTTCAAAAACATTAAAATCTTTAAGACTCCATTGGATGACAAATTGAAAAATTTTCAAAACTAGTAATTAATTTGTTGAACAAATAATTGAATGTAATCTTTAATTTTGTACATTTTCTTAAGTAATTTAATAAAAATAAAATATAAATAATTAAATCTTATAATAAAATCTAAAAAATAATGCAAATTAATTAATCAATGTTTTGTAAAATAATGAATATTTTTAATGCAACTAAAAGTTTGAAAGATATTAAAACTTTATTAGACGTGGAATCTCCAACACCTCCTACTCCACCGTCTTTACATCTATAAAACTCAGTAATGATTGAATGCTTGGGTCCCAACACTCCTGAGATCCAGAAATAATAATCCTTTTGAGTAAAAAATCCGATTTTACTCTTTCCATCACTGAATGCAGCTGTTATTCGACCCATTGTTTTGACGTCAAACCCATAGTCTTTGGTCAGATCGTTAGGTCCCGACAACTGTTTCATTGTTTTCAAGTCATACGTGTAATACACGTCGTTCTGAATTAGTTTAACGAGTTTTGTGTTAGAGTCCGGTTGCCATCCGAACGCCGCGTCCATAACCACATCTGGCTTATGGTTAAGCCCTGGCAGGGGATCCGTTCCATTCCAAATGCTCTTTTTTTTGCCGCTTTCATATCTAAATACCTGTCCAGACATTCCACTTGTGAAGAGAGCCGTCAGATTGAATACATCGCTATTTTCTGGATTATCAAACACAGAGAACATGGCCTCTACGGTCGCGTATTTGTATTCATGTCTCTGTCCAATCACCGATTCATAGATATCATTCTTGTTATTTAAGTCCAAAATCCAAGAACAGAGTCCCCGAACTATTTGGACGAAAAAACTCTTATCTGAGCCGACACTCAAACCTACGATTGCGTCGATTTCAGAATTGTCACAAAGTCTGCCACAACTGTCAACTGCTCTTCGGTAGAGGCGATCATTTGTGGCATAAGAGTGAGTCGTAATTAAAAGTAATATTAGATTCAGTAATAAAGACATAATTGGATTGTTTTATAAGATTTAAATAATTTATTCAAATTTTATTGAATTCACGCGAATTCTTATTTAATGTCAAATATTCTGTACATTCAGTGTATTTAATTGATATTTTGAGTTAAATAGATTTTTGAAATCAGAATTTAATTTAATAACTTAATTTGCCTTAAATCAAAATTTCGATAATTTATAACTCCAAAACCATAACAGATAGAAATGTGGTTCCGAAATGAATAATGTGTCATTTTATCACCTCTTTGTAATGAGACCGGTCAAAATCGATATTGTGAAAACCATTAAGGTCCTTTTCTGTGGTAAACACCCTGTTTATATTTCAAATAGGAAGAAATTAGAATCTTCGGAATTTGTAACTTGGGCATGTTAGCCTAATCAATGATTAGTTATGAAGTATTAGTGAAACACTGTATTGTCCTAATAATGTGGTGAAAACAATCATTTGTCAGTAGTTAAAGTAAGGCTTAGTATACTTTCTAATATCATATGCTCAGGGTATATTGTTTGAGAAGACAATGATATATTTTATTTCATCATATTTTAAAATTCAATTTAAATTCAAAATTTTAAAAACTAATGTATTGTTGAATAGAAATATAGATTTGTTAAAGAGTTGCAGTCATTTCACGATTAATACTAAACTAATCCAAAGACAACTGAAGAACTGAATGAAACTAATAATAGTTTTTTTATTACTTTTCAGAATCACTTCAAACATTGGAACGAATGGACGAAACGATTGGACGAATGGATTGAAAGAATTGACAACATTTATGGATGTATTGAATGCATTAATGATTTCTTCCTTCTCTTTCAGATTCGGCCACAAATGGACGCATCGATTATCG
>JAQFXN010002797.1:0-11967 GCA_034693365.1 Liacarus xylariae
AAAAAAGTAACGAATAATTAATATCATTATTAATAAAGCCATTAAAGAATATATAATCTGTTTTCTAATTAGAAACAAAATCCAAAAATTACATTTCACAATTGCAAAACTTGATTAAAATTCTTCTAAAATCTAGTATTAATGTGAGGTTTCTTATTCATTCAATTTCTGATCAAAATATTTACTTTTAGAGGAGATTTTTAAAAATAATAATAATTATTAAAATATAGTTAAAATTCTAAATCTAATAGATATATAATTTGTTTCGAATCAACTTTCAATAAATATAATAATGAGTAAACTCTAACGTATTCTTTAAAATGTGTGAAAAATATATAGAATTAAAGAGATTTTTAATATTCTTATCTTTTATTCTTCATTATTATTATTATTTGTTTAAATCGACAATAAATATCATAAAACAGTTTATAATAATTAAGAATTCATTTACGGCTAACAAATGGGTGTTTTTTTAGAAATCGGGTATAAATATGGTTCCGATGTTTGCTATAGAATATGTGGTCGACTTTTAACTACTTATTGTCATCACTTAATCTAAATCTAATTAGTTTTTTTTCTTATATTATGTTTTGAGAAATTTTATGAGTTTTTTCTTCTGTTGAAAGCATTTGATAGAATTAAAAAACAAAATATCAAATGATTAATGGCTTTAAATGGTCTGAATGTTAGCAATGATTGCGACCACTAATACATGATTTAAATATGATTTTTCTCATTAAAATCTATAGTTTTTCTAAAAGATTTTTTGCAAAAATATGTTTTGATTTGGCAATTAATTCAACGATTAAATAGATTTGTATGAATTTGATGTGAAATGAGAGAAAAGAAATTGTGAGAAAAAAACATCAATAATTAAATAAATGTTAAGTAAAATATCAATCAATTATATGATTATATGAGTTGTGAATTTCAATTCAATGATTAAATGTTTAAATAATATAATAATTAAAAAATGAATTAATGTATTGAATGAAAATGAAATTTTTAACGAATAGATGAATGAGTGGTTTGGTATTCATTCACAGCAGAGGAAAAAATGCATTATTTGTGTTGAAATAAAAATTTATAATTCGTTTATGAATTCCTGATTTGATAGTGAAAATTAAATTAAAAAATAATAAAAATATATGTTTTTCAATGATATATCTGTTTTTTAAAAAATGTATATGAAATCAATGGTGCGATTCATATAACGAATTATTTTTTACCGAAAGTTTATGTTTTGCAAAAAAAAGTTTTAAACACAAAATATATGTATTTTACCCACAATTACCACAAAACGATAAAATGTGTGAAACTTTGGTCGAGTAATCATCAGTTTTTTAAATATAATTTTAAGCATAATTTGTTTCTTAGTTTTCATTGAATTTTCAATTTTGGCCAATAATTCTTGTATTTGTGTTCGTTTCCATTCCAATTCGCTTACTCTCTTCTAATCCTTTTACTTGTGCGCGAAAGTGTAGTAGTAGTCGTGGCCACAAAATCAAACTCTGGTCCACCAATTATTCCGCCTTTAATCGAACCTAAGGTTAAAATATCGATTGGAATTAGTTTTGAAACTTTAGACTACATTTCCTTATAATCAATAAATTATATTATTATTTATTTATAGCAAAACTATAAAAACAAGAGATAGAGATTAATTCGATTAATTCCTTGCATTGAGTCAATTCCCTACCGGAATGTCTGTATCTCTTTTTGGTATCGACTTGTGATTGAGCTGTTAATTGCAATTGAATTGCAGATGTGTTCAGTTTATCGGCCAATAGTAAGTGTTTCAGACCCGCGATCTTCTGACTCGAGAGAGTGACAGTCGTCTCCTCAACACTATAGTTGTCATCCCTATTGACGTTTGCATTGAATTGTTTGCCAAACAATTGATTTTTTTGTGGAGTTGTAGTTATGTTTGTTTGAGTCGTACAACTGTTGCTGTCTGTGGTTGCAGTGAATGCATTCTCTATGTCCTGTCCCAACAGGAATCGGGGATTCAATATGTTTTCACTGCAGGCGGCGGCCAATGCGGCAATTGTTGGGTTGGGTTCACCGCTGGCGCCGATGTCTTTCACCAGAGATTTGATTAGTTCTGATTCCGAATGACTGAAAGCAAACAAAAATTAAATTAATTCTAATCTCAAAAATAATTAATAATTGAAAGGACGGGTGGAAACTGACCCAAGACTTGCATCTGAGTTAAGATCATTTTCATCGATATCTGCTTTCGTTTCATCGATTCCACCGTTTTTTGTCAAACTTTTACTTTTGTCAGAAATATCACAAATATTTGTTTCTTTAGTGTTATTCGACTTTATTTTCTCAATCGGTTTGAAATCGAATTGATTTTCGCTGTCATTGTGTTCGCGTTCTTCGTTCTGTTCCTCATTCTCTTCATTGATATCGGCTTTGATGTCGACTTTGGCTCTGATATAATGTGGAAATTTGGCGATTGTGGCCACCAATGGTTTGGCCCAACCGATGTGCAGCACAGGGGTGGACGAGCCTTCTTCCCAACCGCACAGTCCGTCGTAAAATCTCAATAAATGGGCAAAACATTCCGGGTCTTGAAGTAGTGGTTTAGAGGACATACCACTCGGTTCACACCCGCCCGCAGACACCACTTTAACCATTGATGGAATCAATTCGTTGGCGATTTCGAGAAATTCTTTATATATTTCTTCGTCATCTCTGGTGTAATTGTATTGTTTGACTACCTGTGCAGCTGTGCATACAATCAAAGAGTTATTTATTAAATCAACAAAAAAGTTTTAAAAAATACAAACCATCGGCCCATGTCTTGAGTGCTTCTTTGAATCGGCCACTCCTGTATAGATAGCCCGCGAGATAAGTGTAGGGATAGATATGTGAATCAGAATAAGTCTTTTTCGCGACATTAATGGCTTCGTAGAAGAGTTCTATCGGAGACTTTCGGGGCGTAAGTGAGGGACAGATGTCTTCGAGATCTCCTAAGTTTCCGATTGCCATCGGATAGAGTGCGATGTGATTGAACTCGTATAGTATCCATAAAAGCTCTTTCTGGAGAATCGCCAACTCCTCTGAGTCTTGAGTGGCGTTAATCGATGGGTTCATCGCTGAGACTAAGGCCGCGACTGTCATATATCGCGAACATATGATTGCGTGACCGTTCAGATACAGCCACGAGTCGTTCGTTTGCACGGGTTGTCCGCGTTTGTCTTCATTGCCCTTCCCATGCCATGTGACCTCTGATGTCTCGCCTAATGGACACAAAACTTCATTAATTTTCTCTAAAATCCAATTGAACTCAAAATATTTCTCAATTCATACCATCGGCGAAGACAACCCACGCGTGGTCTTCAGAGAGGGCCAACTGGACGTCATCGAGGCCTAGGAGTTGACAGGCGGCCACTACAGCATAGGCCACACCGAATGAGTCCAATTTATTACCGGTTAGATATGAATAGATTGTTTGCAAATGCGCCCTATCTTTATAGTAAGTGCGCGTCAAATGAGACCAAATCACGTCCGATATCTTCTTCACTAATTCACGTGAAGTCTTCTTCGGATATAGAGATAAATCAACTGATCCTATAATAGTTTGAGAAAAGAGAGAAAACGAATGAAATTTAATACATAACTTACGAAAGACTAACAAATCTATTAAAGTAAATAAACTTTAAGACCAAAGCTTTTTTTATATGTCGTTCGCTAAACGAGTATTAAATTTCATGCTATTTATAAATAGATAAATGAAATAAAATCTTTTTATTTAGTCGTTAAAAGAGTAAATGTGATCGAAAATTATTGTAATCAATCAACAAAATTCAGTTGAACTAAAAAATAGATTGAAGAGAGTGTGTTAAGGGGTTTTGATGTTAACATTTTGGCATTTTAATAATATTTGAAATTGTGCAAAAAAGTGTATCAAGCAACACTTTTACCTGTAGCAACATTTTAAACATTTAAGAAAATTTAACCATGGAGCTATTATTAATTCCTGACTTTTTATCGACTGTAGTGTATTAAAAGTTTCTATAATAGTTCTAGTTATATGATAGTCAAATAACTCATTAGGAATAAGTTATTCTTAATGTTTTGATACTTTAGGTAACATTTGGTATTCTTAAAGCATTAATCCCTAAACTTTACAAATATATCACATAATTAATAAGATCTTTAGAGTTGAATTGGGATTTAAATAGTCATTGAAGAATGTGTTTAATAATTATTTATTTAACAAATAATATATTCGTGAAAATAACTAAAAATAAGTATTGAGTACTTTGGATAAAAATATTTTTGTGGAAAAGTTTTGTAAATCAATGATATAAAACAAGCGAAAACAATGCATTTTATTAATCTAAAAGTGAATTATTTAGTTCACTACTGTATTTTGCTATAATTTCTTGTAGTGAAATACAATTATGAAAATAAATTCTTAATCATATCTTATTATCTTGATTATCACAGGATAAAATCATTAACATTTATATTTTTATTTTCTGTCGATTAATTAAATACAGCTGCAATGGAATGTTCACTAATAGATGCGTTAAATAAATATTCTTGTCATTAGATAAACGATAATAATATTCAGTAAATCATTAGAATTTAACAGAAATATGCTTCATCATGTGATTAAACTTCACTGCACTACACAAATTAGACAGATTTAAATTAATATTTTATATTTTCATAAAATCTTATTTAAGAAACAGAGTTATCAAAATGATATTGTGATTTTTAAAAAATAGATTTCTTACTCTTTTGGAGAGCTGGCAAATGGTCAATTGAAAAAGATAAGAATCTGACACTAAATCACACCAACGCATACTAAATCCATTGAAATCTATAGAATTACTATGAGTTGGTATGATTCAGTATCAGATTCTTATATTTCTCAATGAACCATTTGCCAGCTATTTTTTTTAGTCGGATAAAAATTAGAAAATGTTGTTCCTTCCTTTACTAACGCTCAAGAAATTGATGTAAAATACAAAATAAACTATCATTTGTTAAACATTAGTAAAAGTTTATTTTGTTTATTATACCGTCTTATTTTGTGGTTCCAAATCAATTACTAATCATGTCACATGATTCATGTGAATAAAAATTGAATGAATAATCAATGTTCTCTGATGAATTTTTTCTAATATTAAGTATAGTTAAACAGTTCACAATTGTATATTGCAGTGAAGTTCTTAAAGCATATTTATGTTCCCGTTAATCATAATTTATTGTTTAGTATTGTTTTAATAATATTTATATAAAATTACTTTATTATACAAATGTTTTTATAAATATATTTGAATGCTATTTAATTTGTGTGATATTGTAATTGCAAATTTTTAAAATGAAGACCAATGTCGGGCTATATTCTAAATAAGTTTTTATAAAATAATGCATTTTTAAAATATTCATCATGGCAATTTTTTAACGCATGGGATGAATTGAGTTAAAATTCTTAATTTTACACGAATAAATAAATTTAGATGGAGTAAAGGTCAAGATATGTTAAGCCTAAAATATTGTTACATCCCTTCATTTTAACCCTACCCCTACAGTAACTCCTGATCTTTTCATTTGTCAAGTTTGGTCATCCGTGAGATGAATTATATATATATTTATCATCAAAGTGTCATAAAAAACAATATTATATATAATAAAATGCAATTCAAATAACCCTTTAATGACCTGTTTTAAGGGAAAAAAGAAGTAAATTCTTCGGTCGTGAATAAAACAATTTCTGTCATATCTTTCAAAGTTTTAAATAACGAAAGGATAAGAGAGTAAAAAAACTAAAAGATAATTATATATACAGTATAGAGTCTATATATATATATAGTTCAAAGTCAATCAAAAAGAAAAAATGGCATTTTTGGCATTAAATTTCAATTTCGAGATAAGAAAAATAATTTATGAAATAAAATGAACGGCAATTAAAAAAAAGGAGAGGAAAAGGCTATTAAAGACTTCTGACGGTTAAGCAAATACTTATTACTAATGATTTTGAGAGACGTTTTGAATAAAACATATCTTTATTTCTGCTTTAAAAAAGAGAATTATTAATAACTGACTTCTGATAGACTTTAAAAAAGTAAATACTCTGTAATAATATAAATATACGTTAGAGAACAGACTGTTTTTTTATTGCTCATGACTGGCAAATGACTTGTTTGACATTCAAATAAAATAAAAATGAATTTTAAATAAAATCAATAATAAAATTATAAATAAGTCTTTAAAAATTGAGGTAATTTTTCATCCTAGCGACAATTTGTAATTTTATCTAATAATTAAAAATAATTTTATTTATTAATAAATGTATGCTTTGAGGCCATTGCGTAAAAATATATATGTGTTAAGTATTTGACGTCAATTCCAGTATTAAAGGCTCAGAAAACAAAAATGTGTGCGAATTTACTATTACTTCATAATATATAAAAAAATAAAAAGTTTTAACCAATACTAGAGTCCCAATTCCTTTACATTTTCCTTCAGTTTTCTCGTGGGATTTGGGAAAGAATAGGATTGAGTTTTTAAGTAATGAGGAATAGAAGAGAATAACTCCTATCGAGTCTCAGTTAACACATTATAATTGATAAGAAGTGGAGAATTATCCAAAAAATTTACATAAATATCCGCGAATCTAACAATAGCTAATTGTTTTCTTACAATTATAGATAATCATCACTCCATTGAATGGAATTATAGCACTAACTGACATTAAAAGAATAATGAAAGGGAAGGGGCTTAAAAATCAATGGCGGGATAACGGGATGGGATTAAAACTTTTAAATGTTTTGGTGGTCTAAGTCAAAGAACTGAAACAACCAAAAATTTACAATAGAATAACTTATAGAATAAATCAATATTTGAAAACAGAGAAAACCAAATAAAATATATTTCGAAAATAAATTATTCAATGAAAGGGGAAAACGAAATTAAAGTTTTTGTGTTACGATTAGATAATTAAAATTGTTTATACAATAATTTAATGTAAAAAAATATTCTCAAATAGTTTTATTCAAAAAATATTGTATTTTAATTAAAACTTTTCCAGTATTTCAAAGATAACAAGAGATAAAAATAATAGTTTGTAATCATGTCTTTAAGACATGTCTGAAAACGTATCATTAAGACTATAAGAGATACATGTATATTTATTTTTCAAAAATAATAATATAGAAAAATAGTGCAAATTAAAAATATATTCATAAATATGTTTCGCTTATTTGGTTCGAAAGAAATAAATATAAAAATATGTTTCATAACAATAACGTAATAAAAGAAAAATATTTTTAAAAACAAATTAATTATTTTCACTGAAAAACATATATAATATTTCCTAAGTTTTAATTCAAGTGAAATGAATATTATATTTAGAAGAAAATAGAATAGAAAAATAAATTATTTCCAATTAGTAATGATGTTTATCGAAAAATAAATATAACTTTATTAGTGATAAACAGAATATGTAATTACAAAAAGAAATTATTCTATAATTAAAATTGGAAACAAAGATATTAAACTCAAAAGAAAGCGATAAAATAATATAATTGATTTGCGATTATATTATATATAAATATACTATTAATTTGTTAAACAAACAGAAATATTAAATTATTTTTAGGTTTCATTAGTAATACTCTTAATATCACGGAATCGTATGACTATTTCATAGCTTATATAGAATTTCAGACAATGTTTAACAAAAATAAAAATGAGAAAAAATGTTGTAAACAGATCGATAAGAGGTCTGCAGAGGTATTGGTTGTATTATATATAACTCTGATTTAATTCAAGGATAAAACCCAAAAACGAATTCTAACGAAAAAATATCACAATTTATTTGAAAATTCAAATTTAAATTCGTCGTAAAAATATTGACACAAGAAATAAAATACACAAAAAAGAGATTATGAATTGAGAAAAAATGTTATAATATTCTGATAAATGATATGAAAAAAAGAGTCAAAGAATACGAAAATAAGAAAGAAATGACAAAAAATTCAATTCAATTACAAGAGAATGAAAAAAGAAAAACTCAAATGAAATTGAAAACAACAAGAGCTGAGTCAGCGATAGAGCGTTTGGTTTATTAACATTTTGTAAATGAATTGTATTTAATATTTCAATTTATTGCATAATATTGTTATTAAATATAATTCAATCGGAATTTCTCAATAAAGTGTCAAAAAATAAATTAAAGAATTATAGGCTTAGAGATAGTCTTAGAAATAGAGATTATAGAGTAGAGATAGAGACAGACTTGGAAAAACCAATAATAAAATATATTATATATATTTATTACAATATTATAAATTATTGATAATAAGTGAAAATAGCAATACATGTGACGCAAATTATTTTTAAATCGGTATTGCATAGGCAGGGAGTGAGTCTTGCATAGAATATCCATGTGATTCTGTGGAATAACATTGATAGCAGAGGTATCCAAGGAGTATACAAATGTCCTTATTTGATAATCTCGAGAATTTTGAATTTCCAAAATTACCCTGGCCAATTACCAAAACAAGATTTCAGGTTTTGAACACATTGCTTTTAAGATAATAAAAACACGATTTAAAGTTTTAAAAAATCCGCTATTCCACCTGTACCATTTAAAATAAAGCGAGTTAACATACAGTTTTTATTCCGAGAGTAGTCCAAAACCCCCTAAGTTTTTCCCATCACATGACATATCTGTTTACATTAAGTGTAATATAAAAATGTGTTTAATTCAATTATACTAAATAAAGTTTTCTATTGGTCTAATATTGTCATATGTAATGGAGACACGTTGGGGGCGCTAGACTTCTTTGGGGATAAATACTGTATTGTAAGTGAGCTTGGTCAACTCTGATTTATATATTCGTGATTACGTTGATTGAGGTTAATTATGTTTCAGCTTGTTCTTATCTATTAAACAGAATCTTGTAATTCTTTTAAATTGTATCAAAATAATCTATATCTTGCAGAAATTCTACTTAATTGAGCAATCACATTCTATTTAAACTCTTTTATATTACCTATCTATCAAATTCTGTGTATGTGTTTTGATTGAGTAAGAGTGAACAGGGGGGAGAGGGGGAGAGATGAGTTATTGACAAAACTACAATCCAAGCCTATCGTGTGAGGCATAGAATATGTTTTTATACCGCTATTACTCAAATAATTAATTAAATATTTATTTCTATTTTGTTTTTGTAATATAATAATAGGTTTAATGTTCACTAGAAATACATTTGAAAAACAATTATTACGGATATTAATCCAAACAACAACAACAAAACAAGAAAACTGGGAGAAAAACAAAAGGAGAGAAGCGATTGAGGAATAAATAAAAAAGAAAACAAAATATTAATTACATTATAATGAGAGTCACACACAAAGCACACATATATTTCATCCGACTTCGAGATCCTTATTATGTAATAATCAATTAGTATTATAAAGTGTGAGTATATATAGTTATAACAGGACTACTCCTCCGCTAATATAACAGAATAACGTATATAACAGAATAATATGCTGTTATTCTGTTTGCGTTTGACGTCAAACCTCTGGAAACACAAGAGTTTACTATAATATAACTCTAACTCCACTAAAAATATATAACAATAACTATAAATCCGATAATTTAATAATAAAAAGGAGCGAAACAACGAGTATAACAATAAGTAGTTTTTGCAATTTACTAGGAGTGGATCCAATGGAATAACTAAATTGTAATCATTTTTTCCTGTTTTGTTGTCTCTAATAAAAGCCCAAATAATAATAGTAATAGAAATTGTGAGGAATAAGCAGTTCTGCGAAGTCTTTATTAAACACAGAATATTCTCGATATATATTTAAATAAAATGCTTGACTTTTATATTATAGAATATTCTGTGTTATATATCAGAAAAGATGGGGAAAACAGAATAAGATTTTGTTTCGATCGATAAAATTCTTTTTTGTGTTAAAAATATAGAAATCCTTTTTTGAGCTCGACTTCACTTTTAGACACTTTTCTAGGAATTAATATAATAGTGAATAAAACAACATTTCTCATTTACATAAAAGATTTGTCAGAAAAAAGTGAACAAAAAAGAAAAAATAATAATAAACATTAGTTTTTAGTTACAATTAGTGTTGTTAAATTACCGTAATTTAAAATATCGACCGTAAATTACTATTTGAGCGTAAATTATAAATCTACTGAAAAATTACAAATAAATATTACATATCAATTAATTCTTTATTATTATAATATCACATTCAGTCTCACTATTTCTGTCATATGAATGAGAAAATTCTGCATTTGTTTAAAAATTTTGAGATCTATAATAGAATTTATCGGTAAATACCCTCTTTCTTTATATTGAATGTTTTGAAAGTATTCATTCTATCATGGTTAGGAGAGAAAGGGAAGAGATTATAGGGAGCATTTTGAAAAATTAGGGATAGAAAATGAACTCAGTCATTGGGGTATAGGGTACTTATAAGAGCCTCAAAAACACAGCGGGTATACGTTGGGGGTATTTTTCAATCATCAAATTCTTGCAGAATTTAACAATTTGACAGAATTGAGGCAAATTATGATGAATTGTTTAAAAATCAAAAAGAATTTGATCAAAAACAAGAATTTGATAAAATTCTGCTATTTATCTATAAATTAAGATAGAATCTCACAGAATATTCTTCAAAAACGGCACCTTCAGCGCTGTTTTCTCAAAATTTGTAGTGTTTTCTTCACGACAGAGTTGGAGGTATTTGTGATTTTTCGGAGACACGGGCATATGATGGCTATACCCCCAATTTCCCATCCCAATGAAAACGTAATTTATAAACTAAAATTCATAAATTAGGGTAATTTACACAATTAACAACATTAATTACAATTACAATTCATTTAAAGAGTAGAAGCAATAAAATAAAAATCTATTAAATATATTATTTTGCACTAAAACTACAGCAAAATAGAGAATAAAAAATCCATTCTTTTACAAAAGGGACTGAATGTTCTTCGATTGTTATAAACACACAAAACCTTCTGAATAAATATAAACTATTGAACAAAAAAGGAGTCGTAGAGAAGAAAAAAATCCAATTATATAAGAGTAGGAAAAAACATAAAATCCAATACTAATTAAAAGTCAAAGTATTTATTGTACGACAGAATAAAAATCCAGACTTTTATGTCAAGTGAAACAGAAAAAAGATGAAAAAGGAATACAAGAATTTAAACACAGAATCAAACGAAAAGCAAATCAGAGAAAAAATGGAGAGAATATTGTGTGAGAAAAGAGAAAAACAGAGTAATAAAGAATAAGAGAAATAATATTATAAGAGAGTGCAAAAAGAAAAACTAAGTCTTTTTAATGAAATGCGTGGGCTTTTAGAAAACAAGTGACACAACAAATCGACCGATGGGTTAGATATTTAACTGCTTTTCGCTATTTATTATCAGACAGTCGTCGGACAGAAATATAAATTAAGAATTAATATCAGTGTTCGAGACCTTCAGAAACTCAGAAAAATGTGTTCGTCTGTTGAATATAGGGATGGACAGGTAGTTTGTTCAGGGGCTTAGGGGAAGATAAAAAAATGTTTTAGTGAAAGGCTTTTATATTTAAGAACCGATTTTCGGGTCTAAAGAATTATCAATTTTATTTTTGTTAGAAACACAAAAAATAATTGTAAAGAGTCTGTCCTACTTTAGAATTGATAATTATAGAATCCAAGAATGATAATCCCATAATGATATATGAGTCATACAATAGCAGTTAATATAAAAATTATCTTTCTAACTATAAACACTATCGCACTATGCTACATATTCTTCTTAAATTTCAAACTTAAAGCTAAAAGTTAAACTAAATGAGATATTTTAATGATTTTTGATAACACATACATATATTAAAGCAGAATAAACTATTATATGAAATATTTTTAAAAACAATTTTCTTGCTATGGAAAATTATGTTA
>JAQFXN010002798.1:0-11967 GCA_034693365.1 Liacarus xylariae
ATTCTAGAAACTATCACCAATCGATTCAGCATATGCGAATTAGTCAGAATTGATGTCTTAATTGCTAAAATCAATAGTTGTATAGCTAATCTGGATAGATATGATACTGGCATCAGGTGTTAAATTTTAAAAAAACGGTAGTGTATATGTAGGGGAAAAACTGGGAGCTCTGGACAAGTAAGGCTGGAATAAAGACAAATAAATCCGAAGTTTGTTTTTGTTCCCAAAATAATTAAATGACAATTATTTTAATTCAAACATTTCAGCGCCTGTTATAATCCATTGATCTATATCTGGATGAACAACCGATTCAGGGATGGCTTTAAATACGTGTTCAGATGTCTGCCTTGTATTAAACCAATTCAAAGGCCAGACTTTATTCCCCGCTTCAGTACTACAGCTAATGCTTCGGGAAAAATGAGAAGAATGAACACCCATTTGCACAAGAATGGACACATTCACAGTCATATCCAGGATGATAAATCTGTCTGCATGTGATCAGAGACAAATATCTATGATTAAGCAGAATATTCTGTTTGGTTTGAATTTGACCTAAAATAGAGTCAAATACAACATTAACTTACAGTTAGTGTAAATTCAATTCTTCAATATATGTATCTAATAATTATTATTTTATCGAAAAGACACTAATCATTATAAATATGTTTTTCAGCTATTTTAAGTAGATTAATTTACACTTTATAGAATTCTTTAACGGACAAATTAAAAATAATCAGTGATTTAAACCTTTTTGTGACAGACATTTTTTTGTAGAGGCGCCCAGGGGAGGGGGTGGCAGGGTGTATAGCACAGAAACCTCGTTCCAAAGGGAAAAAGTTAATCTCTAAAAAGTGCAGTTTTAAATACATTCTTTCCCAAAAAGTCCAAATATTCTATAAAATTGAATTTACACTAACTTAAGGAATTTATTTGTGATAATAATTTCTCCTTTTTTAGTTTCATTTTTTAGTCCAAAGTTTATAATTCCTGTAAACTATTGTAAATTAATAGAAATTTTATTTTATAATTTAGTTTTTAATTCTCATTGAATGTAATTCATATGTAAATTCATTTTGAATCTAACAAGTTGTAAAGTGTTATAATTATTCTTTAGCAAGTTAATGTTAAATATTTTCCACATCAATTATACACATATTTTATTGTATATTATGACAAAGTTATGAGAGAATAAGAAATTATTTAATTTAATTATCATTTCTATTTTCTCAAACAATAATATTTTAAGTAATTTTATATTTCATGTATTCATTATTATTCCTAATGTTATGAATGAATTGTTCGCATTTGTATCTATTCTGAACTGATTCCTAAACAATTATTGGAAAAATATAATCATTAAAAAAATTATTTTAAAAAACTTTTTTTGATATATATTTATTGACTCACAGCTACGAATTCTAAACTGCCCTGGACTCTGACGTGATATGCTGTACACTTTATAATTGTATAACATGAATAGAGTTTAAAAGCGAGTAATGAACATGATTCTTTACTATTTGTCAGTGTTTGGCTTTATGTTGAATATTTTGATTAACACTTGAAAGTCAGCTAAATATTAATATCCAAAGAAAACTTAGTCATTCATAGAAACAATTTATAACAAATAGATCGGTCATTCATCATATGAGAATCAACTATATAGCCAAGCTATAAACATATACTGCAACTGCTATATAGTTGATTCTCTTTTGATGAATTCCCAATCCATATATTTTAATTTTAATGACTTGATATTGAAATTCTGTTATCGGTTAAAAAAATAACATAAAGCGAAACAAAACAAAGTAAAAACGAAAGACTTATTTCTTGATTTTAAAATCTTTATAGACATGAGATATTCACGAATAAATTACACTAAACTGATGTCCATAAGTGTGAATTAGGATAGAGAGCCAAACATGAAAAATAATAAAGAAAAATGCTATTAATCGAGTTTAAATTGTACATATTTGTTAACTTTAGATTTAGCATGAGTGTTCGATCGGAAGCTCAACTTCTAGTGCTCTGATTACCTTGATCACTTCTTAATTCAATATTTAAATCCAAACTTCTAATAATTGTATCATTTGGTGTAAATACAAATAAAAATTTAACTCAACTTAATATTTATCGAGATATTTATTTTATTGAAAAATGTACTTCTACTTTTATTGGAAAATTCAGTTTTAAAAAATATCCAGCATATTTATATTAACTGTATTCACACTTAAAACACAGGATTAAAAACTTATACAAATATAAAAACAACAATAGTTTAATAAAATAGAAATGTTAGCTTGAATGAATATCAACCAGAACAAATATGACAGTAATATAAGCCTTGTTATAGGCAGAGCTGATCATATCGGTGACGTAGCGGCTGGACAGGACCCACCCTTCCTATAAGACCTCTTGAAACCCGAGATATACTCAGGTGTATCGTAGCACCGGTACTCTCAGTATTGCACAGTTATGTCCAGGGATGTGAAATTCGATAATTATCGGTCTTAAACCGTTGATCCAATCGTCGAGGTTTACCTATTAGTATTAGTTTGGCATATCCTCAATGCTATAGAAGAAGTTTTATTTCCTCGATATTATCGATTTAGACATAAATCTCGATATTTCCTCGATTTGGAGACTTTACTCTCGATTATGAGATAAAATGAGGGAAAATGGAATTTTTTGCAGTTTTTCTTTTTAAAAAATGGGATAAAACTATAAATGCACTTCATGCATAAAATATAGTATCTACTCTGGTTCAATTTAAGTCACTTTATTAATGCTTTTCTCATCTGATCTGTAAGTCTGTGCTGTTATTAGGAAGCTACTAGGATTCTCCATCAGGGGTCCTCCTCAACCTCTGTACTATGCGCAATGTACATTATTGATATCCCCATGATTAAATAAGTTTTGTACCATAATACAGGGGGCTGTTTCTCCTGGTCAAGAAAGTCATAGCCCAACGCAGCGATTATTATTATTAAAATATTATTCAATTGATTAATATAAAATGTCTACTTACTCTGAATGAGAGCAAGCACAGACTTACAGAACAGATGAGAAATGCATTAATAAAATGATTTAAATTGAACCTAGAGTAGATACTATATTTTATATAATCCTAGAGTAGAGTATTTTTAATAATATCCATGAATAGTTACTATAATAAAGCTGAATGAATGAATTACTATAATAGAGTTGAATGAATTAGATATTATGGTAAAATGAAATGATTGTAATAAATTGGAAAAATGAATAGAGATTTCAAATTATCAGTATTACTATAAGGATTTAATATAACATATGTGTAATGATAAGGATAGCTTTAACTATAAGTATCAGTATAAGTAAGTCAATATACATATTCCTATAAGTAAACGCATTACATGAACATAGGTTTCAGTCGTAGCAATATATTACTGAAATTGGAAATAAATTCCTGATTTTTCAGATAATGTTCTTGGGCCCCAACCAAACCAAGTCTAAAAACATCTCTATGGTCCTCCCTACCCCTCGTATAATTTTAAACTAGTTTGGTCTCTGGGGCGGGGGTTAAATGATTTTTTGAAAGTACAAGTTTTGCCTATACCTTCCATTATAACTGGAATTTTAAAAATTACATAACTCGACAACCAATTGGAATAAAAAAATTATTTTTATATTGAAATGTGTATAATTTCATCTAGAATTTGAACAGAATAATTTCAATTCAATTTGTGAAAATCAATATCGTTAGGACCTCTCCTTAGTAAACAGTCCGTTTTCAATAAAAACAAGATCTGTGATTGCATCAGATGTATACACAACCTTATAGGACACCAATGGATATATGCATACAATTTATAAAACAATTGAATATTGAGTGCAAAAATAATAGTTAGATTTTAAAAGCCAAAAGATTCTATTTGTTTAATTGAAACCACATATTTTTGATTCTGGTATTATTGTGAAATGAGCTAGTAAATATTTGAAGCTATTCGATATCTAATGAGTTTGTAGATATTAGCCATGAACAATAGTTAAAAAGAGAGATAATATAAAAATAAATAACTTGTAAATTAAAAATTAGTTTTCATTTATTTCATTAACAGATTCTTTACATAAAATAAAATTCAAATAAATTTTCAATAAATAAGTTCTTAAAATAATATGAATTTATAATTATATTCAGATGAAATTAAAACAATAATTGAGTCGATCAAGCCATCTGTATTGGTTTGCACAGGTACAAATTATTATACGATTGCGAATGCCTCAACTGAATTTAAATTTGTAAAGGTAAGTTTATTGAAATTAATAAAAAACAATTCTCTTGGAATGATTCACATAATTAGATGATTGAGTTTATCCTCTTATCAAAAAACTTCAAACTCTAAGCACTGTATAAAAAGGCAATATATATATAAAAGTGAGAAAAGAATATATTTGTCTCAGTTGTTCTTATATAGCAATAGTGGTGTGGGTTTAATAGGGTTTCTCAGCCAGAAGTGGCGCCTCATAGTTGTTCACCAGAGGTTGTGCTCGATATCCCTCTCCCTTTGCGACAAGAGTTCTGACTTCTTCGAGGACTGGTTTCACTTCTTGTGTAATCTTACGGAAGGGTTGGATGACTTCTCTGAATTCCTGGATCACTGGCTTATAGACCTCGTGCAACAGAGTTGAGGGCTCTTCCTCTGATCGGGTGGACTCGTGTTGTCCGGGCGCTCCCTTCTGGTGGATCTGTTGGACGAGGAGGGGACTGGTGGCTGATCTGAAGATCATTTTGACCGCCTGTTCGAATGGCAGGACATCAATGACTTGTGGGCCGGCGTAGTCCCGCTGTATGGCCACTGGGATGTACTCAACAGTTCGGGTGCTCTGGATTGCGGCGTTGACGGGTCCGGTCGGTAGTGCCCGAACAGGTGCTGCATATGCATTGGTCAGTGCCAGACCTCCAGTATAGCCACCAGTGCTGCCATAACCACCGGCGTTGGCGTATGCGATGACGAGGGATATGATTACGAACTGTTGGAATCAATTCGTATATTATTTAAAACAAATTTAGAGAAAATTTTTAATATTAATTCAAATATAAAACAAAGTCCAATAAATCTCATAAGTTTTGAAAACATCACTCACTTTAAACATCTTTACGATTCAATCGAACAATTCTATGGAAATGCTTGAAGAACTTGGATTCAGAAGTGAAGTGATTTGTTCATTGATGTGTCTTTTTATAGTGGAATCATAGGGAGTGGTGGACACGTTTTTGTAGAAGTGGTTCCAATAATTTCAAATAATTAATCAAAAATCAGTTTGTCTTTAAGGAAGAGATCTAAAGAAAGTTGTTTTTTGAGCACAATTTCACTTTTAGGTGAATCTTCTCTATTAATTCATAATTAGTTCAAACATTCAAAAGTAGACTATATTTTGAAAAATCAGAGCTAAACTTAAAATAGTTTCTCACAGAATATCTTCAATTAAATCAGGAGAGAAACGTGTTTTGCAGACAAGCTTTATGCCGGTCTATAGTATAGATCCCATACTGTTAACATGTCCTCTTAAATATTTGTTTGTGTCTATTTTATTTATCATCTCTGTCTAGAAATACTATTCACACTTTTATTAGCTCTTAATTATTTTAAAATTATACTTAAAAACATCAAAGCATTAATTATTTTTGTGAATATCTTCAGTCGATTTTCTGTTTTCATAGGTTTGGATCATTTTATAGAATGTGCATTTGTTTTAAATGAAATTTTTTAATCGGGCAGAATTTAACTAAAATAGATTTGAAAATGCAATTCACAGATGAATAAATTAAAAATATAGTAACTTTTAAAATTGTTAAAATAATAACTAATAATAAGATAGTTTTCTATCATATAAACTAGTGCGACCGCCGGTTAGTGTTCATCCCCGTACTCCTTATTAATGGTCCCTAACCTAAATTACTCCCTAATAAATGGTTAACAGCTTGAAAAATATTAGTGGCTTAGATTTGGGCCATTACTGTATCATAGGGTGCTTTGGCAAATACAATAGTCAGGAAAATTATTCTGTAAGAGGATTATAATTAGTTGCGCGATATCTAGTAAAAGTATTGTTGCTGTTCTCGAACAAAAGTTTCAAATTTTCGAATTTTAAAAATTTCAATTGGTTAAATAATTATTGTTGTCTACCATTGTCTAAATTCTCAACATTGCTTTCAACAATAGGGCGTGACACATCAGGCAGGCAGTCAGTTATATCATTCTTTTAAAAGTATAGATTATTAGCAAGAATTACAATACATATTGTCAATATAGTATTGATACACAAATGACTTAAAATTGTAATTATATATAGTATCGCTCAAAACATTCTTCACTTTAGGCGTAATTACTTCTTAAATAAAGTGCATGCTTATATCTGTTGCCAATTAAGCTATTAAATATGATCAATTTGTGAATCATGGTTATTTAATTTTTTAAAAAAATTTAGTTAAAAACTTTCATAAATATAGAAAGTTCTAATTATGGATGAAAATGCCAAAAATCAAATCAATATTAATAAAGATTTATTGACAATTGAAAAAATATTTGAACAAAAGAGAGGAGAATTAAAACCAGTGAAAACTGAACTGGATGATTGCGCTACTCTAGTAATGAGCAGTGGTTCTACTGGTCAGCCGAAAGCTATAATAAGGACAAATAGAAATTGGTTGGCAGTATTGGCCGCAACACAGCATAAAGAAGTGATTCCATTAACCCCGGATGATATTTTCCTAGCAGGGGGGTTTTGTCACGGATGCAACCAAAGGTATCTGTTCTCATGCATAAATGGTGGCGCACAAGTAGCAATAACTCAGATGGAGCAGAACTACCATGTTACATTTGAGAAAATTAATAAATACAACGTTACGAATGCATTTATAGTTGTCTCAGAACTCAATTATTTAATCAAAAATTATGAAACTTATGATAAAAATTACCTGAAAAGTCTTCGCGATGTGATTACAGGGGGTAGTGGTGTGTCTTCTGATTTGCACAAAACAATGATTGATAAACACGGGTTCGAAAGATTCAGAAACGGTTTAATTAATTTTAATTTCTTAAAAAAATGATTGATTTCATAATTATTTTAATAATAATAATAATATAAATATTGTTTCATTTTTTTCAGGCTATGGTATGTCAGAAATGGGTTGGAGTTTAGGGGTTTATGCGAGTGATTTGAAAAATTTAAATAATTTTGAAACTATTGGCAAAGTTATTGCTGGTGTTGAAGCTAAGGTTATTGATGACCATGAGAATTCATTGCCTTCTAATAAGCATGGACAATTATGTCTTAAAAGTTACGCGGTAGGATAATCAACAACCAATTATAAATATTAAAACATCAAAAAATTTAATTTGATTTAACATTTTTGTTAAAAAAGGTTACCCCGGGGTATATGAATAACGATATTGAAAATGCAAAACTATTTACAAAAGACGGGTTTCTTAAAACTGGTGATTATTCTTATTATGATGACCAGGAGTATTTCTATATTATTGGAAGAATTAAAGAGTTTATTAAAGTCGAGGGTATGGAAACGGTTCTGAGACATTTCTTGATAGTGTCAATTAAATATATATAACAAGAATAATCTTTAATATTGTTTAGCTGTTGTCGTATCTCCGGCTGAATTGGAAAACATTTTACTCCAAAATGAAAACATAGAAAACGCTGCGGTTATTGGCATTAAAGATGAGGAAAGAGATGAAATCCCAATGGCATTCGTGACATTAGTCAAGGGTTCGACAATTACTGCTCAAGGGATCCAGGATTTTGTCGACAATAGAGTGAATTATTATAAAAAACTTCGAGGGGGTGTTAGGGTTATTGATAAGTTTCCATTGACAGCTTTGAAGAAGATTAATAAAACTGAACTCAAACGAATGGCACAGCAATTACTGTAGGAATATATTTAGTAGTTTTTAATATTTTGTATATTTTCTATAATTTGCTTTTAAATGTGAATATTATTTGAATTTTTTTATTTATTGGATATTTTGAATGAAATTTCGAAAAAGTAATGTCTAAAAGTCGGTTTGAATTTGTATTCTATAGAAGATTGAAAAACTAAATAAATTAAAGCTTGTCTTATGTCATATTAAATGTTTATATAAAAACAATTTTGTAATTGAAAATTAAAATTAACTGTCAATTAATTACCAATTGTGCGAATATTTTTTTATTCAATAAACTGTAAGATACTTATCTATCTCACTCTGGCACAATTCAGCAACTCACAAATGTTTCCAATGTGTTGACAATGTGTATTTTTCGGTAATAGCATTCTTATTGCCCGTTCACTTCACAAAAGTTAAGATTCTTAAAAGTTCAAGAATCAACTCTTACTTGTTAGTCTTTTCAAAATTTAGGAGCACTTTGAACTGAGACTGATGTGATTACTCATTTACATGAAGAGAATGCAGGAAACATTTTAAGCTGTATGTGAATCTACAAAACCAAACCATACAGATCCTATGTATATAATATTTATGGTTTGGTTTTGAGAGTCTATGATATTTTATTTGAAATGCAAAATATGAGAACTTATGTATTATTGTTTAAATTAAATTAATATGCAATCAATTTCTGATTTCTTTTTCTAAAGTTCTATTATTTGAAAACAGTTAAAAAAAATTTCAAACTGTCCAAACAATCACAGGGGAATATTTTGATTATTTTAAAGTCAGAGGAAGTATTCTTGCTACAGCTTCTTGGCCATCTCTAATTCACAACATTCTTTCACAAAATATGTAACTTGTAAGTATGATAAACTTAACCTTGATCAAAGATTGTTGATCTAACTAATTAGATAAATTACATTTAATTTATTGGAGAAAAATAAATATTGGTTAAATTAGAAACAATTAAACCTATCATAATTTTAAAACAACTTTATTATACAACTGTCTCCAACCAAAATTGCACACCTTTTGCCAGCCTTAGTATATATCCATATATTTTTAATTATAAACATTAAATTTTTCTCATAAGTAATACATTATTTGGATTGAAATTAAGTGAAATTTAGAAAATATTAATTAATAATGAGTTAAACCACCGAAATTAGCAATAACTTCATTATAGCGAATTTACATCGATAAGACTAAATCACTAGCTATCTGTAACATTATATGGATATATACTAAGGCTGGAAAAGGTGTGCAATTTTGGTTGGAGACAGTTGTATAATATGTATAAAAAAAAATTTATCTCAAATTAGTAAAATATTTACAATAACACAAAGACATACAATAACTATTTGAAATGAGAGTGGTGTTAGTGAATTAATCAATTTGATTTGAACTAAAATGAAAAATAAAACTTCTTATTATGTTTTCTGCGAATACGATGGTTTGAAGAGTTTGCCAAGGAAATTAAAAATTTAAAAATAGAGAACAAATAATTACGGTGTAGATAATCAAGTTGGCACAATAAATTTATTGTTGGAAAACTCATAGTCAGCAAACGTACTAAATTGTAGTGGGTCACAATTCCGCCACCGAATTTTCAAATTTTAGTAAACTGATGCGATTATTACTTCTCTTTGTCCAATCAGTTTGCAGCTACGGTGTTTCGATTGTTAGTGCAAAATTTGCCCCGTTTGCTGCTTACGACTTGAAGAAAACTAAAAGTATATGATTAGGTGTGACAACATTGAAATCTCTATTCCTTGAGAATGATTAAAATATGTCAATTATTTCCTTGAGTTTTCAAAAAAATATAATAAAGTTTGAATGCCAAAGAGTAGAAAAGACAGGGTTATAGTGTAATAATAAGAGCTTCAAAGTCACAAGAGGAAAAGGATGAGACATTTTGCAAGCATCAAATTCTGGCAGAGTTTAATTAAAAGTGACGATATTTAACAGAATTTAAAATACTTATACAAGAATTTAAAAAACATTGATGAAATTCAAGTAAAATATGATCAATATTATATCTGATCAATTATAATCTGGTCTCTCATGTCGACACATTTTTGGCGCTTGCTATTAACAAAAGAAAAATAATTTATTCAAAAATTAATTCTATATTCTATAAGAGAATTATATGTGGTGTCGATCGTATGACGCGATTAGCAAAATTAAAAATATATGTTCAGTATTTAAGGAATAATTTTAATCAACTTATATTGAATATTAACAACTTTATATTTTATTCAATCTTTTGTCCAATAAATTAACATGGTAATTGTAATACTGGAAAATAAACTAACTTTATTCAATATCCCTAAGAATTAGACCATCAAGAATGTCAATTAAAAGCTGATTTCCATACAGTGATTCGATAAGAGATCGGATTTTAATCTCCAATTCGTTTAAACATTGAATCGTGAAATCAAAACTACCAAATGATTCCAATTTTTTTACAACAAACCCTTTGAGCTCAGCATCACTTGTCTTTAGTCTCATTATACGACCGATTGTTTCGTCCTCGGGATGTGTGGACAGGCCGTGAATCAAAGGGAATGTGAAGTTTCCTTCAGTAATATCGCCGCAAATTATTTTTGAAGTGATATTATTTGACTTAAGGTTGAGATAATCGCTGCGAATCTGAATATATCGAGCGATGTATACAATCAGTTCTGATAAACCACTTCGGACTTCATCGCCGCTGAACAGTGCCATCAAATCAATGCCCAGTTTAAAGAGGGCTCCGGTCTTGTAATCAATCAGTTGTTCGTATTCCTCGAACGTTGGACAGCGAGAGTTGCGCCGCCACTCCAGTTCCATACCCTGTCCTCTGTGCAGATTTAAAATGCTTTTAATAAATATCGAAACAGATTTTGCTTTCAATTCTATTGTCAAACAATCTATAAATTCAGCGATGCTTTGAAAGTATACAAAATTGGCCGAATTGATGGTCTGTGGCGTTCCATAGACTCGATGAGCAGTCGGTGCGCCCCTTCTCAGCACCGAATCGTCTTCGATGTCGTCTATCAGAAGACTGGCGTTGTGTAACATTTCAATTGATTTACTCACTCTCTCGAAGTCATTACTGGATATGTTTTGCCAATAATTGAATGCTTCCATTAGTTTTCTTCGGATCTTTTTTCCACCCAAACTGCATAGATATTCAAAGGGGGCAATAATCACCTGGTCATTCGCTGAAATATGCAAAGTTTAAATTAATTTAAACTGATTTATAACAATAACCATTACATATAAATGATGTTTTAATTCTAAAAATATAATTATATTTATCTAAGCTCGTATTTTTTTAAAACGCCGCATCTAATAGACCAATTTTGAAGTGTTTCGTTTAATGATATATATTTAATTAAAATATGTGAACGACAGCCAAATATTATTTTTAAATGAAAACTTAATCATTTATAAAAGTCTTTTTAATAAAATTTCAATTTTAAATTATTTGGTATTTAGATTAAACTTTTGGTAAGAGATTAAACAAATAAAATAAAATAAAGCGATAGAATGAGTTTATATAACGTAAACACTTCTATGTTAAATTTAATTAAAATAAAATAATTAATCATCCGAAATATTTGTCAATTTAGTATTTTCTACTGATAATCCAGTTCTTCTTACTCGTCTTTTCATAATAATTTAATTTGCAACAAATAAAATGTACTGTTTTCAAAATAATTCAATAGTAGTATGAATTTGAATAGCATTATAAAGATTCAATATTAAACTAATACCGATAAATGAATTCAACCCGGTCTAAATAGAAGTTTGTAGATTAAAGTTAAAATTTGTCAATTATATAGATAAACTTGTATTCAATTTTAATTAATAAAATCGATTTATCTCTATATTATTAACACTTACTAATAATCTTATAAATTAAATTTGCATCAAAAAACGGCGTTTCATTGTTTAAAATATGATTCATTACTATTTTTAAAATTCTTAAATTAACACGTTTAATTTTTATTCGAAATTTAAGTAATAAATTTATCATCAATAATAGGCTTACTGTAAATTG
>JAQFXN010002799.1:0-11962 GCA_034693365.1 Liacarus xylariae
TATTTCCTATCATACTGCTGAAATAAGCCCAGTATGCCTTTCATGTTACAACTATATGTGTGTAAGCGTACGGTTAATAAACTAATTTATTTGACTAATATTTTTACAAAATTATTGATTAAATGTTTAACTGTAGTCACTATTATATTGCAACACATAGTCATCTTATAAATCTTAAGAAATGTTGCTTCTTCTTAAACATTTTTTTGTTTTATTCTTTCACATATATACAGTCTAATTTAATAAAATCGGAAATTTTTCAAATTTTACAGGTTACATATATATTTTAACTAAAATAAGTTAGATAAATGACAAGGATAATTTAAAATGGGCCTAAATTTAGCAAATAAAAAGTTAAGGGAAATAAGTAACTAGTGACGTTTGCTCAAGATAATATTTAACCGAAAAGTACTTTATGACTCATGTTATATTTTAGTATAATATAATTTTATATAGAATATATCCGCAATTATAATTTTCTTTGGGTGTCCAAGTTGTTAGGCATATGGAGTCCAGACTAGATTCAATCTGCGGTATATGGTGTTAGAATATATAATATTATCTTTCAACTTTATCAAACGCAACTTCTATACCCACTTACTCGGTCGACCTTGGAGACCCCTGAACTTTATACAATTTAAAAATTCTCTTTTCCCCTCCTTTTGGACAATGAATAATATCAGCTTTATATTATTGAAAAAATTATACTTTTGTTTGAATTAAATATTTTAAAATATTGTGCTGGTCATTCCTGTTGCTTAAAAAAATATAATTGTTCAATGAGAAAAAATTAAACTGTTTATTAAGGATAAGATAAACTTTTTTATTAAATAATATTTTGCTGATTAATTATTTATAAATGTGATTGATTTTTTTTATTTTTAAGATTGTTTAACAAGATAAAATAAAACCAGCATATTTGATTTTATAAATTATTTTGATTTTGATTTTTATATCTTATGCGTCTAATTTCAAACCATTATAAGACTATTCAATATGTACTGCAAGAGATCATCACCTAAAATTTTAGCACTCTCAAAGGTAAAGAAAACAAGAATGAACCATTAATATATAAATGAGGGATGTGCAAAGGTCAAAAAGTCAGGGGGCGTATTTGTGTTTATCGCTAGCATTTGTGGTCAATCGCCAGTACCTCTCCCATAGACGTGATGTTAAAGATTTTTTTGTCAGGGGGAGGGGTATTCCGGGCTGTACTCCTTTTTGTCCATCCCTGATATAAACCATTCATGTCTCAGCTTTCGTAGGAAAATTTTAAATACATTTTAATAAGTTTGATGAAACAATTATCATAGTCTCACATCCCTTCGGGATATCATAAGCTCATATCCAATAGGATTATCATAGGTTCACATGTTTATTTATTGGCTTTTGTTTAGATTTAAGGATTATTAAATAAAATTTTCATTGGTTTTGCTTTAAATTTAACGACAATTAAATCAATTTTCAGTGGTTTTATTTTGGATTAAAGCAATTTTGTAGAATTTAAAAATCATTTCTATGAATCTAAAATGATAGTCATCTCAACTCACTTATCGATTGTAATTTGATATAAAAACTTTAAAATTCAGCTGTATATACTTGACAAAATTTTAGATCTTAATCTTTTTTTTACAGTAATTCAAAATTTTAATAAATGTTCTATTTAATAATTCAATTCAATTTTAATTTAGCGTTATGTCCTCTGCATAGATGATATTCTCACAACTGTTTATTATTACTTTTTATATTTTCTATTTAGTAGGGAAGTTTTTCAAATGGAAGTTGAGGAACAGAATATAACTATTCCTATCAGATTAAGCTTCATATCATATGTAGAATCTAAAAAATTAGATGCTAATGGGGCGATTCAGGGGGTTTTGGGGGTGTAATCTTTAGAAATATATTCACAAAATGTCATTTTATTGCTAAACCAATTGATCAAATGGAACAATAGATTTATATTTGTGAACCTTTTTCAAAGACCAGTTCAACCATATACTATACGGCTCTGTCCATTACCGTCGAAATCTGGTCGGCGCTGGCCATTTGCCAAAGAAGAATGAATAGTATATTACTTGATTAGACTTTAGGTTAACTTTACAAATATACACATATTGTTTCATGTGATTACTTGGTTTAGCTATAAAATAAGATTTAATGCTTATTTTTCTAAAGTTCACATCCCCGTCCCCAAAACCAAGGGCAAATTTGATGCATTATCTGATAGGAATAGTCATCTTCTGACTTAAAGGTAGTATATGAATCCGTCATAGTGAGGCGCAAATCCACTGTCTTATCATCCGTCTGTCATGCGCTTAGTTTAACTTTTGAATGTACTATATCTCAAGGAGAACAGACAAGATTTTTTTTTGTCCGGAGAGTTACGTTACCCACTTAGCACTAACCGTGTAGTCAAACCTGCTTAACTTTTTGAATAGTGCACAACAGTTTAACCACTCAACCACTGAGCTCCCCTATTTCATGTGTTCTGTATCCTATTCATATTTAAAATTGTTAATTTATTTATAATTGAAAGCTAAAATTATATTTTAATTGTGATACAGTTTTTCAATCTCATCAAACTTTATTTTTTTTATAAGAAAGTTTTTAATTTGATTTAACAATTAATTTCTTACTTTTAATTCAATGCACAACATATGTAAATCAGGTCTGTGATTATTTAGCGGACAACTAGTTGTTTCGACCACTTAGACCTGTGGTCCTTCTCAACGCATTACAATCACATGAGTGAATCAATGCATTTCTTTGCTTAACTTTTGCACAGATGGGTGAGAAAAGAGAGTTGGGATCAAATTCTCGAATTTTATTACTGTTTTGTATGAAACTTTGCATATCTGTAAATTGAAACTGTCTGCAAATGCCTATTTCGGTGTTCAAGTAATTATTTAATCTATTACAATTTCTCCATTAGCATTAATTTGGCCATAGAATTGAATTGAATTAAAAGTAAGAAATTAACTTGTTAAATCATGAGCTCTCACGACAAACAAACTCTTAATGAAATTTTTAATTTCAACTCTAGTAATTTTAATCTGTTTTAAAGATAAATCTTTCTTCAAAATTGATGAAATGGAACGGAGAGCCACATATTCAGCATTATTTTTAAAAATATACCCAACTTGATTGATAAAAGAAGACATATACAGTGTAATAGTTTATATAAAAAGAATATTAGCATAATTCTTTATTTTCTTTATATAATATAATACATAGAGTAACTGAGTTACTGTAACTCTAATGCAAAGTATTTTATAAATTAAAGTTGGATCAAGGTAACAAGAAAAAGAATAAGAGGGAAGATATAGCCAAAACGTAGTTTCTGCCAGAATATAAAATATTCTGTAATTTTACACTTGATAAACACAAAATCAATAAAGCCATAAAAAGTACCAATCATTCGTCAACAAATTACATTGATGAAATTAGCACAAATATTGAGCCCTATCACTGAAACTGTATGCAACATGTGTTGAATTTACATAACGTTCAATATGTAAGTCAACCAAATGAAAGGCGAAATACACATCAAATACATTTCGGCCGACAATAGGGAGAGAGAGAGAGAGAGAGAGAAAAGTCAAAACCGAAAGCGAGTGAAAACAAAATGTAATACAAAATACAAATAAATAAATAAAATTCAAAACCAATAATAAAAAAATAATAATAAAACTATTAATTAATAATAAATAAACTGTTTTTTCTTATCGATTAATAAATAACTAAATAAATAGATATTTAGTTAAAAACAGTAATAAATTAATAAAATAAATAAATATTTGAATTAATATTAATTTACAGTTGTTTTCAATACTTATTTACGTAAATAAATAAATAACAAAAACAATAAATAAATAATTAAATTAAATATTATTTTAGAATTAAAGTTAAATTAATTTATATTTAGTTTTTATTTGTTTTGTTTTGTTTTGAATATCATTTGAATTGAAATATAATTAAAACGAAAATCAAATCATTTTTACAAAAAAAGAAAATTAAATTAAAATCAAATTAAAAGACAAATTGTTTTTGTCGTCAAAACTATGGATAAAACGAGTGATGCTATCAATGGTAATGACAAGGAGGACAGGGATGACAACGAAGAGGAAGAGGAGAGCGATGAAGGAGTGGACGATTCGGACGACGACGACGAAGAAGAGGCCACTGAAGAGGAGGACAATGAGGGCATTGGAAGCGATGCGGACGACGACGAGGACACGGAAGTGGACGACGAAGAAGAGGATGAGTCGGATGAGGACGAGGTGGAGGTCGTGGCCACTAATGGCACCGATATTACGGCCATAAGTGGTGCCGGTGTTAGTCTACTGACCGACGGATCGGAGCCGTTGTGTTATATATGTCTGAATCTGTTCTGCGGTCAAGACATCGGTAGTCCCGACTCGTGTCCGGATTTGCATTACTTTTGTTTGGATTGTATTGAGGAGTGGAGTAAAGTATGAAAATTGTTTTTTTGTAGTTTTTTCTCTAATTTTTAGTTTTTTTTTAATATTTATTTTTTGTTTTTTAAAGCAAATCAATACCTGTCCGGTCGATAGGAAACGGTTCACTTGTATTGTTGTCCGCCGAGAAATTGGAGGAACTGTTGTAATGAAGGTATAGATCGGAGAAAAATCGCATTTTATTATTTGGGTTTTGAGAATCTTTTTTTTTAATCCCATCAATGATGAGATTGAGCGCAAACCACAGTCCGATTGATATTGTCTTTTGAAAAAATTATTCAATCAATTAAACAGAGATTTAAAAAAATAACAAAATTTAATTAATTAAACAGAAATTATTTTTTTTAATTAAATAAAACAATACATTAATTGATTTAATAATTTCTGAAAAACAATATATAAAAATCAGACAATGACTGCAAACTTAGTTTTCAATCTGAGACTCAATTCTGTTGAATAAAAAAAAATAATAATAATAAACTGTTTTAGAAATATATATATATTTTTAAAAATTATTTTTCCTCATTTAAAGCTATCAATCGTCCAGAATGTTGTTCCACATATCGAGTCAGTGCCCGAAGACGTGACCTATTGTGAGATATGTGGCCGCTGTGACCGCGAAGATCGGCTACTGCTCTGTGACGGCTGTGATTTTGGCTATCACTGCGAATGTCTGACACCGCCGATCGAAACCATACCAATAGAGGAATGGTTTTGTCCCGACTGTTATCAACGACTTTTTGGACCCGAATCTAATAGTGCGGACGCACTCTCTGCTGCGGTTACGCGTCAGCGGCGAGCTATTGCACGTACAGGTGCTTCGGAAGCAGTCCGACAGAGAATATTGCAGCGAAGGAATGGTACGCAAAGAAGAAAGAGAAAAACCAAACGCCGGACGACTAGACGTAGGCGTAAAACAACTAAACGTAAGACTAAGACTACAGCCACGGGTGGCAAAGGCACGGGTCGTAAACGAAAGACTAAGCGACGAACTAAGAAGAGACGCAAACGCAGGACAAAGAGGTCGTCTTTCGCTTCACGTCGATTGCCTGCGGCCGACGCCCGGACTCGCATTGCATCCAAATTAGGTATAAGTTTTGGAGTTTGAAAATTGATTTTTGTTTCATATTTAATGGTTTTTTTTCTTTATTATTCAATTCGTTGGCCAAATAGGTTTAGGACCGGCGCCCAAATCGCCCTTTGGTTTGCCATCAATGAAGAACTTGGCGTTTGAATCGATTCGCAAAATAACTGATTTGAGAGCAGCGGCCGGTATATCACACCTGTCTATGTTTGGCACCGAATTAGACACATATGACCCCCGGGTTATGCTTAACGACGACGACGACCTGATGACTGGCGCCGATGGCACAGTCGGTGTGTTAGCCCGGAGTCGAGTGAACGCACGACTACTCTCGAGTCCAATGAAACAGAAAAATCAATTATTTAACGGAACGGCAACTAATGGACTGTCTTTGGCCAACACTAGCACTAACTCTTCATCCATTGATATCTTATCCGAAATAATGTCATCGCAAACATTACTGCACTCATCGGCCAGAGATGTTCGCATCGCAAGAGACGGTTCATTGCGTCTGAATCGTAAAAACTCATCGCCCACTTCATCATCACTTCCTGTGCGTAATTGTCCCAACTCTAGCCACTCATCACCGGCCAGGAGTCCAACTGCCAGTTCATCGCCCACTCCATCCGCTTCGAGTTCACCACAACGGACGGACACCGCAAACAATAGTAATAATAATACAATTAATTATAATTATTCGTTTGGAAGCGCCGGCAGAACCAGTGGTAGTGAACCGAACATTATTGTCACCGATTATTGTCCACTCAGTGAAGACATCGGTTCAATAAAACCGGTGCCCATAAAACCGCTGAACCAGTCGTTGACCAGTGATTTGGATGAGTCTAAAGTAGAACTCTATAGTGATATCGAGTCCATAGGCGGAGACCAGAATCGCGAGGAGAGTAGCGATGGGGAGGGCGAAGAAGGAGAGGCCAGTGGTAACAAAGATCTAGTGATTGACGACCAGATTAGTGGTTCAGATGAGCAAAAATCTGTTATCACTTCTCAAACAAGTGATGGTTTGTTTCGGATTTTTATCTTTTTTTACTATTTATTGTTTTTTATTTGATTTTAATTTTTTATAATTCCTTTTGATAGCAATCGAAGTTCAAAGTAATGAAACGACGTCTTCATGTGTTAAACAATCAACCGATAGATCCAAAGACAATAATATAAACAAAAACAATGACATGAGTTGTGATACAACTAATAAATCTCAACTGAAATTAAAATCACCACAAAAACCGGTCAACAGTTCGGCGAATAAATCTAAACGAAGACATTCGATAAAAGACTTGTTCGGCGACAGCGATGACGAAGAAGAGGACGACAGTGACATTAGGCGCCTATTGGCAGAACAGGGAAGCATTAATGTTCACTATCCCATCAAAATGTCTATTGTTCTCAAGAATAGTATCGCAAAAAAGGAGACAAATAGTGAAAACAGTGATAAAACACGTGTTTTGGACAATAAATCGGTGGAAACTCAACCCAAACTGGACAGTAGTATAGATAGTGGACCTGTTGTGGACACGAATCGATGGATTGCTGTCAATCCCACCACTAGTAGTGATACAATGGATACGACTATAACAACAACGACAACCACTAATAAATGGAAAGCTATTAAATCATTTGATGACAATTTGGTCAGAAGTGAAGCAATCGATATAACAGTTGACGAACAGAATAAGTGGAAACCAATTGAAGATAAGAGTGATGTCAATGAAGAGCCCGTTAGCACTTCCATTGCCACCGATGAACAACCAATTGATTCCACTACTGGTGTTAAACATCTAAATATCAATGACTCAATTGGTTTAGTTGTTAGTGAATCGGATGTGAATACAAGTAATGCTCAACCGATAGACACAACTGAAGCCATAGATGAAGGCGTTGTTGGCGATGAAGAAGAAGGAGAGATACGCGAAGAGGACCAGAAGGTCAGGCGCTGTAAACACGGAAGGATTCTTAGAGATAAGCATAAAGATGTGTCTAAAGAGAGAGCAAAGTCGAGACACAGATCCAGAAGTAGTGAATCCAAAGTAAAACATAAAGACAAAGACACGACGGCTGTAGTGGAAGAAAGTGGTAATGAAATTAGTAGTAATGAGAATGTATTGAATGATAGTCTTCAGAATGAGTTGAATGGTATGCAAAACGGTTTTGTTTGGTTTTATTAGTTTTTATGTTTTAAATTAAATGTTTTGATCCCTTTTTGTATTATTTATTGTAATTTTTTTTATAGTTTTTGAATTGTTCTAAATTTATTTTGTGTTTATTTTTTTAAGAATATTTTTTTAATTAATTTTTATTTTTTTTTTTTATCTAAATTTACTTATTTTTAGTTGAATTTAAAGAAAAACAATTACCGTTCGAACCAAAGGAGACACTGACCACGGCTACAACCAGTGAGTCAATGGACACCGAAAATAGTGAACGAATCGGTTGGAAAAAGTTGTCGACAACTACTAAGACTAGGGTCTACAGAGACGGCAAACCTAAAGACGAAGAGTTATTATTTCGTGAGAGAGAAGTGCAGAAAAAGTTGATTAAAAAAGCACTTTTAACTACAAAAGCAACAAAACAGACAAAACCCGATACAAAACAGTCGTCAAAGCCTAAGGACAGCGGCGACAGACAATCGCGTAATAAGGAGTCCAATAGTAGACGTATAGCCGACGATATGTCAAGTGCTCTGACCGGTGGCGAAGAGTTGGGTTCAAAGCATTCTCGTAAACATCGATTAGAGGACAAGACTGTAGACGAGAACAGTGGGCGAAGACATAAAAGAAAATCAGAGGATTTGATCCCTTCTAATAGGTGTAAGAGAAGTAAAAGACGGGAAGAGAGCACCAGAAGTGGGTCCAGTGCTCGGGCAGGCGCAGGGCGTAGTGGAGATGAGTATAGCGTTGGAGCCGACAGTCGACAACAGGAAAAGGATAGACATAAACGACACCATAAGTCCGGACGACATAAACACAGTTCCAGTAATAAAGAGACCGAACGTCTCGTGTCTGGCGGTAGTGGTGTTGGCGATCGTCGACATCGCGACCACAGATCCTCCAAACATACACACCATTCGAGCGCCGGTAAGAGTAAGACCAGTGGCGGCGACAGTGATGTTATGTCGCATATGATGTCTTCGAGCGCCGGAACTGCTGGTCCAACAAAAATACTTCGCGAGCATTCCTCCTACGCAGACATTACACCACTGGACTCAAAGGAAATCTATGCCGAAGGTATGGGTGCTATAAGTTTCAAAAGTATTTGTTATATTTTTAATAAGACTAAATTTTTATTAAAAAGACTATAAGAGTATAACTTATATCTCGAGTATAACGTGAATCAAATTATTAAACTTTAAACATTGCAATCAATTTCCAAAACATCGATCAAATCACTGTCTCTATCACCACATCCTCTCAGTTATAACTTGTAAAACAGTGTTTCACTTCAGTCTAGATTAAAGACTGAGTAACACTTATTGTTGATAAAGGGAACAGGTTGATTCCCCTGACTGTCCAAAATGGCACTGGTCGTGGCCAACAATTATCTTGGTCAATTTAAGTTATACTTATAGTTTTTATAATTATGTCACAAAACTTATGTGCACTCAATGATATTAAAACTCTATATTCAACTAAATTTTTACTTTATTTTGTCGATTGAATCAAAAGGCGATCGAATCGTAATAACTGTGAGGCGAGAGAACAGTAAAAAACCATTGGATTCCACGACAACTACTGAACCAATAGATAAACAATTAATCGACGAATCATTGGAAAAACGAAAACCGCCGTCGATTACCAGTAGTACTGAATCATCAAAAACGAGAGTGTCTTCAAAGAAAGACGACTCCATCTATTGGGCGAGCCCTCCACCGCCACAGTCATCGACAACTACTTCCTCCACTTCATCCATACAGACATTGACCACAAATAGCACCCAATCATCACAACTACAAACAACACCGTCGACGACGACCACAACTACACGAACTGAAGAAGATTTCAATATAACTCAGAGCACTGGCAGAGGTTTAGGCGCCGATAGAAAATCTATTGAAAAATCAGAACAATTACTGATTGATTCGAAAAAAGATCCGAAACTTTTAGATGAATTAAGATTTTTGCCCCGAAGTCTACACCAGTCCGATGTGCGACACCAGCACAGCGAAGCAGAGGCACCGGTGCCTACACTGGGACCCCACACACCCGAAGGTGACTACAATGAGGACCAGTTTATGCCGACTCCAACCCAAGACGAGTCCCAGTCGTCCTTACGTACGAACTCAATGAGCAGTTCTTCGCGTTCGTCACCACTGAGTGGTCGGTCGTCTCCAGGAATGTCCAATGGGGGCAAAGACGAGGTGTACGACCCGGAGGCCCCACTCCAGAGTCCTGTTGATCATCAGTCGGGCGCCAGTAGTGGACAACAGCAGACCAGTAGTGGTTCACCTCATAAGAAGTCTAACAGCAGTCGTTCGTTCAGAACTGAGCCCAAGAGTCCGCCCGAAGTGAACAGAGATGTGTCCAGACGTGAGCTTTTGTCGAAACGTTCGCCGCCATTGAGTCGACGCCAGACCTCTGTATCCGAACATCAGAACAAATATTCTCCAAAAGATATACCGAAATCATCGCCCAGTGTTGTCAACACTTCCTCCTCTTCTATCACCTCATCGGCCACTCATTCGACAAGTCGTTCGCCATTTAAGTCGCCCTCAGTTTTGTCGACACAAAGACAGGTGTGATTTGATTTTTTGTTTTGTTTTTTTAAACCGGTTTTTAATTATTTAATTACTTTTTATTTCGACAGCAAATGAAACCTTCGCCACAAAAACCTGTTCAACAACAACAACAACACCAACAGAAGTCCAGTGCTTCGAGTTTAATGCCTCCACCAATGATACCGACATCAAGAGGTCAATCGACAACTGGTGGTCAGACATCATCGGCGGCCAGTTTTGCTGTGACTGCGGCCGCAATCGCATCAATAAATCCCCAAAATTTAGCCCAACTCTTACAAATGGCACAGACATTGAACGCCAAGAGTGCCAGTGCTGTAAAACAGGCCCAACAGCACCGGTTAGCCCAACAAAGGCACGGCTCCTCTTCATCCACGGCTCTAAACAGCAATAGTGTTAACAATAATTCACAAAACTATAGCCAAAACAGTAGTACTAATAGAGACCACAATAGAGATCACACGGAAGTGGTGGATATGGACGTCGAGAGTCCATCGCCGCCACCACTACAGACTCAAACCTCATCACAACAGTCGCGGGTGTCGTCCACTACATCACAGCAACAGTCGGTGACCACCACTACGGCCACAGTTAAGACACTTTGGGATCAGATTATTAAGTCTACACAACAACAACAAAAACCTTTAACCCATATGTTGGCACAGAAACGGCTGAGCAGTAATAGTGGTGCCAGTAGTGGACGGGAGGCCAAGAAGGGTCGCACTGACCACTCAGGCCAAAGTTCGGCCACCAATTCGTCTTTAGCTAAGGACAGACACCAACACCACAGACATCAAGTGATTAGTGTTGCGGACAATAAAAAACAATTGACTACTAGTAGTGGCAATAAATTAGATCAGTTGACAGTTTTAGATGACGTGCCCTCCAGTGCTGTGGAAATGGCCGTCAAAGAGAAGGTATTCTATTATTAGAGAGAATAACATTTGATTTTGTTTTTCAATTAATTTTTTTTTATTTCGTATTTTATTTTTGGAAATAATTTTTTTTAATCTTAATTTGTTTTCCTATAATTAGTTCATCAAAAAACTCAATCGACAGGAACGGGTCATCGAAGAAGTGAAACTAGTATTGAAACCTCATTACCAAAAACGGATTGTCACTAAAGAAGAATATAAAGAGATTTTACGTAAATCTGTACCTAAAGTAAGCATTGCTTCAAAAATAAAGAAAAAAATTGAATTAAAAATAGTTTTTTTAGAAAAAAATAAAACTTTTTTACTAACTCTTAACTAATCGCTTGTCTCTCTCTCTCTCTCTCCAAATCTCCGCACAGATATGTCACAGTAGGAGCGGTGAAATAAATCCCATGAAAATCAAGTCTCTAATCGACGGATATATAAAACGTTTTAAATATTTAAAGAAAAAGTCGAAAAAAGTTTCGAAAAATTAGTGTTAAATTTGTAGTTAAAAAAAGGCAAAAACAAAATATTTAGAGTAAAAAAAAAAATTCAAATTTTTTTTGTTTGTTTTTCTGAAAATTCATTTTTTGTGCATTTTTTTTAAATAAGAAAAAAAAGGATATAAAAGACGAAAATAAAAAACTCGCAAAACATATATAGAATTATATAAATTAATTAATTAACAAAAAACAAAAGCGAAAAAAACTATTAATTTTTAATAAAAACTATTCAA
>JAQFXN010002800.1:0-11961 GCA_034693365.1 Liacarus xylariae
ATAACAGTACGCACATGTGCTCCAAAAGATTGCGTCAGGTGTTTAATCAGGGTGGTTACAGTATACAGTGCTAATTATCCTCGTTACATTAGTGGTTCAAAATGACATTTTAGCTCCATTCTCATTTGTCCATTCTCCATTGTCACGAATTATATAATAAATAATCTTTTCAATATCTAAGTATTTTATGATTCAATATATACTTTATTCTATATTGAAAAAGAAATGATTCATTTTTTTGAATTATTAAAAATAATTTTCTATCAATTATGATTAGCTAACCATGCACTTTTTAAAGTTGTTATAACAACATTGTTGAGTAAATTTATTTTGAATGGCTTTTTCATATTTAAGCATGCTTTTAATTTGGAGATTTCTCAAAATCATGGCGGTCGGGTAATTTTCAAAATTTGGAAGATATCTTGTCCATGTTCACTTGGTGGCCCCTGATTAATCGTCTTATTTTTCATATTAAAAAAATAATGACTTCAATGGAATTGAAAATAAAATCAAGGCTTAAATAATAGGAGAAAAAGAAAGTTGTGATTGAATGCTTTAAACCTATTATTAAGTGAGAAAAACTATTCATTTGAAAAGTAAGAGAAAAAGTTTTTACAAAACTATTCAGAGATAATAAGAGAAGTGTATAGAATAAGAGATTTTTTGTGCTAAAGTAGTTATGAGAAAGTGTGTTAAGTTTTTTATTCTTCAAGTCATTACTATATAGACTAATAAGCTTTTGATTTTAATAAGTTATATACAATTAATTGTATGAGACTTTCTGTCCTTTCCCTTCTATCAAATCCAATCCTTAATAATAATAATTTTTATTTCTTGACAACAATTTTCTTCAGAGATATAAATCTTTTTATTCAAATTCATTGTATAATAATAAGTGCTATAGGAGTAGTACCGGTGAATATAGTGAAACCGTCTCATTAAAAAAGTTTTCCCACAAATGTAAGCACAAGTATTATAGACAATACTATGCGTACGTGATATCACCCGAAATAATTCATTCAATAATAACGTCCGACAAAAAGAGATAAATTTAAAACCAAATTAGTTTCACTACTTTTAAAGAACCCATTCTATGATTATCTCAATTATCGGACCACAAAAAATAAATTTTAAGCAATGAAATGAAAATTATATCTCAATTGCAAAACAAATGCTTCTCCTCTAACCTCATCTGAGGACAAATTATTAAAAATATGGCTGAATTTAAATATAATTACTGTTAATCACATTAATTATAATGCCTTTCATTTGTTAGCACTCATTACATGACATACTCTTCTCTCACGCATACGAATACATGTTATTTGTGAACTGAGAAGTCCTTCAATTGAATGTCAGCTGATTTACGCGCTTTAAATGCGTTCAAAATATTTATTATAAATTAGTTTACCTTAAAATTGAAGATTAAATTGCATTTAATTACACATTATTTTGGTCTCAATTTGTTATCAAAGAAAAACTGATTATCTCTTCAATTGAATACAAAGTGAAAACACTTTAAATAATAATTAAAAAAACAAAATTAAAGTAAGTTTTGAATCACAAAAACGATACCAAAAAATAGATAAACAATAGAAAAACGTTTTTATAACACAAAACACAAAATTTTAATCAATTTTTATTTGGATTTATATATAAAATTGATTTTTTTGTAATAAAAATATTTATACAAAAAACACATTTATTTCCGTTTAATTAAAAACACGTTTTCTTTAATTTGTTTACAATTTTTCATTCGTTTCAATTGTAATGAAGAAAATGAGTATTTTTTTATAAATGTTTTCATTGATTAGTGTTTTGTTTAATTTAAATTAATTTCCTTTTGTTTTGTTTAAACACAAAGGAAATGGCGTTAAGGACTGGTCTGTCGATTGCGTACAAAAGTGTTTTGAAGCCATCGTTTGTACCGAAGAGTAGTGTTTGTATTGTTAGACAATTGTCGACACAATCGGAAGACATTAAGTCTAAAATCGATAAATTGGTGGCAAATAATAAAGTGGTTGTCTTTATGAAAGGAGATCCACAACAGCCTCGCTGTGGCTTCAGTAATGCTGTCGTTCAGGTGCTCTCATTTGTGTCAAATAATTAGTTTTTTTTTCAAAATTAAGTTTTAGAAAAAAATGTTTTTTTGTGTCAATCCTTGTGTTTGTTTTGTTTTAATTTAATTATTTATTTTATTTGGTTTTTATATTATTATTATTTAAATTACTTTTTTTATAAATTAATTAATTTAATGATAGGTTTAAAAACAAATAATTGTAATGTTTTTTGTGTCTATCAAAAGGTGTTGAGAATGCATGGCATCCAATACGACGCACATGACGTCCTGTCCTCCGAAGAACTGCGCAATGGTATCAAAGAATATACTTCATGGCCAACAATACCTCAGGTGTTCATTAACGGAGAATTTATTGGCGGATGTGATATACTTCTGGAGAAACACCAAAACGGAGAACTCATTGATGACCTAAAGAAGATTGGACTCAAGTCTACACTTCTTGAGAACGAATTGGCGAAAGAAAGTGAAGAAAAGTAAAGATTATTTATATTTGTTTTGTTTTAGAAAAAAAAACCAAAAAAATAGTTAATAAAAAGATATTTGAATAAACAGTTAGTTTAAAAGTACCGGTCGTTTAGAATTTCAGAAAACCATTTATACAATAAATTAATAATTATTTAAAATTCACTATATTTTTGATTCTTATATCGAATATAACTTTTAAATACAAAAATGCATTTTTAATTTAAATATACGAATAAACCATTTCTTTGTTTCATTAAATTTTATTTTGACATAACTTCTCATTTTGTCTCTCAATTAAAGTCTTAAACAATAAAAAAGACGTTAAGTTTAATTGATTTATGTTTTTTAAGTTAACATAAAAAACTCATTATTCGAGTGAATGACAAAAGTTTCTGATATTTACTCAAAAAATCATTTTGTTTTTTAAATGAATTTTAAATTACAAAAACAAAACTTATTAAACATTAAACTAAAATATACAGCAATTCAAGCAATCCTTTCACATAATATAATTGGTGTGCAATAACTGCAACATATATTCAATGGACGTTTTGCATCAGTTTTTCTATAATTGTTTTCTAGAATTCTAGAAAATAAGTCTCTTATTTGTGAAATCCAAGGATTTTCGTGAATTCAGACAAACAGTGTTTTGAATACAAATTTTTAAGCCTTTATTTCAATTTGGAGTTTAAAAAAATATATTACAGAATAATTACGAATAAAAATACAATTATAGCATAGGTTTCGCATACAAATTGTGTGAATTTTATGCATTAAATATAAAGTAGATTTCGAATAATAATAATAATAATAATAATAACATTAAAATTATTTATTTAAAAACTGAAAGTTTAGAACTAAAAGAATATTTAATAAAAACTAAAATAAAAGATTGCATTTTAAATGGAAATAAGAATTATATTTTTGCTGTTTTTCAGTTAAAAACTTTTTAATTATAAAATATTTGGGAATTTTAGTGAGAATTAGTTTTTACTCTATTGTGCGTTAGACTACTTGTTCTCCTTATTATCCTTTTTGTCGCGTTTTTCTCTGGGTTTACGTGCTTTAGTGGCGCCGGTATTGGAACCAGTTTTGGCTAAAATTGCATTCAAATGTGTATTATTTGTTTGTTCTTCAGTCATAAAGGTATCCAAAATTGACGTAAATTCTTGTATTCCCTTCTTATGGATTATAACACTGTTCTCGAAGTCTTTAATCAGGGCTTTCTGTTCGCTGTCATACAGATTCTCCTTTTCTTCGACTCTAAAAGCGTTGGAAAAATAAATTACAAATAAATATACCGTATTCTCCCGTATATAAGAGAATGCACTTATATCTAGATTTAAGGAATTTTGGTTCTCAAAAGCTTGTGCTTCTGTGAAAACTACATATAAGTGATTCAATATTCATATGAAAATAAATGCGATATTTAGTAAAAAAATCAAATAAATATTGCATTTAAATCATTGGTTCACTTAAAAAAATTATTATAAACCTCATCCGGGATTAGCAAAGGTAAAAATGTCATGGGATATTCCGGACTGTGATCTCACAAATTTGCTAATTTCGGGCTGGGGGATGGGGACAGGCCCAGGAGGACGTATTAATAAAAAAAATTTTACAACAGGTTTTTATGTTTCATTAATCATTTATTGGTATATTTGATGAGATTTAATAGAATTTAAACGAAAATTTTGCAGAATATTCTAAAAAATTAGCTGAATATACTCAGGGGAGTTACTCATCGAATTTGGTGAGGTGCTTATAGAAGTCTCAAGGGGATATTGCGTATTCCAGTACCTTCTCTTTGGTATGGCTACGTTCATTAATAATTTCAATATTTGCTGCACTTCTATGAAAATTCTAATCCAACCCAAAAATCTGAATATAAACTTACATTAAGATATGTGCCCTTATATACGGCAAAGTAAGGTATTTATAATTGAATTACATTAACGAACGGCTCATTAAAATAAATAAACAGAAAAATTGTTTAAAACTTTATAGATATATATGTAATGAATAACTGACTGTTTTCTTAATTCTAACAAATCTTCTTTCACTTCCTTATGGGAACGTTTGGTATTGCCTTCGAATTCGTTGAGCAACTGTCGAGTTCTGTCGCATTCGCTTTGATGAACAGCGGTTTGTGAGACCTGTTCCTAAAAATACATAACAATAACAATATATATAATAATAATAAATATAATAAACATTTAAACGAATAAATTGTTATTATAAGAGTGAGAGAAACGATAACTCATTTACATTATTATTATAACAAATAATTAAAGCTTTAAGTCTCTGAACGTCTCCTCGCAATCAAAGACAACACTAAAGGAGTCAAACATTCAAACAGAGAGTCGACAAAAACGGAAAGAAAAAGAAAAGTCTTCTCTCATTTGGAACCAAAAGAAGAAAAGCCTTAAAATTTATATCTTTTGAGAAAATAATAATAATTTTAGTCAAAATTATTGCTTACTTTACGCTTATTTTCCATTTCAGACATCAGTTGTGAGACTTGTATCTCATTTTGTTTCAATTGTTTCTCCTTTTCTTCGATTAATAAATTAATTTCATTGAGTTTCTGTTGTTCAGTGAGAGTCACAGAGCCCTGCAATGAACTCAACTGTTGAACGATAGCTATTTTCAGTTCATGAACTTTATGTGAGAATAACTTTTCCAATTCATTAATATTAGTGCCATTTGTTTCGCCACTTTTAATACTCTTCAATGAATCCAATATTTGCATCCAATGTTCACAATCGAGAAGTTGTCTCAGATTTGAACTGTAATTACTCAGTACTGGAGAGTCGACTAAATCAGTCATAGCTCTGATAAATGAGTCTAAATCTGAGTGTATTTTCTTAATCTTGTCCTCATATTTACTGCACTCCAGTCGTGACTCTCGGATCCCTTTCTTGAATTCCTCAATAATACCCAATTCCTGTTTGATTTCGTCCTCCAATTGTTGTTTGCGTTCTTTGGCCAAAACTGCTTCTTCGATACCAAACTCCTGTTCAGCGACTTTGCATTTCAACAGTTTCTTCTGTTCCTCTAATTTCTTAATTGTCTCTAATTTTTCGGCCTTTTCTTTATCGAAATTCTCGAGAATTGTTTCATTGGTTTTGATATGAGTTTCCATTCGTTGAATGAAATCATCGAAACCCTTAATATCCGATTTATAAGTCTTAATGTTTGGCTCAATGTCTCCAATCATTTGCTCCTTCTCTATCAGTTCCTTTAGCTCCCGTTCCAGAGCCTCCTGTTCTTCGAGCTGTTGTTCGTAATCATCTTCTGTGCCGTATTTTCTGAATAGCAATTGTTCCAAATGATTGTCCACTTCTCCTGTGTCCACATTTTCATCATTGGTTCGCAAACAAAGATTTATTAATTCGTGTTTTATATCGATCTCTCCCTCAAAATTGGGATAAAAAGTGCGAATCGGATCCATATCTGAGCCATACTTTAAGAATAAATATTGTTTAAAGAAATAAACAAAATATAAGCGCTTTTTATGTTTAAAAATGTGTTTTAAAATATGTCTATTATAGCAAAAATTGCTGAAACGATAGCTTAATGTTCAATGTGTTGTGCGAAAGCTCGACATCAGATTTGAAGTAAGGATTGACTCACAGTAAGCGCATCGACGAGCCATTCAAGCATTCCTAATACGCTTCCCAGTGCTCTGCCATTGGTGAACGAAACGAGATCTGACTTTTTGACAGGAAATGGATATTCAAGTAAAGCCATTATTTTTGGAATTTCTATATCCATAGGAGTTATCTTTCCCTTCCATCCAAAGTAATAGAATAAGAACTAAATTGTGATTAAAATGTAGAGAAAAAAATTATCCATTAATTCAATTTAGATTAAACTACAATTAATTTATATTTAAAACCAAAAATCATTAATAAAAAATGAAAATTGAATTAAAAAAATAAATTACTTCAAAAATTTTGGCAATTTCTGCAACTGTTGGTCGAGTACTGAGGTTTTTGCTAATGGGATTCGGATAACCATTTTTGGTGAGAAACTGTGTTATAAAAAGAAGAGGAATAATATTATAAACGAATAACATATCGATTACATTAAATTAAAACAACATTTTTTTGATGAGTTAATTGCGTTCAAAAGAGATTAACACAAATCAATGCGAAAAACAGGTCCTATCGATCAAATTCTTGCATTAAAATACGATTTACCAAAAACATACAGAATATATCAAAAGTTGTTTTAATTTTAATCCACAGAAGAAAAAATGCAGAGAAAAAAAACTAAAAAAAGTTATGTTATGTAAAAATGGAAATCAATTTTTCAGAAAAAAATAATTAATTAATGAATGAATTAATATCTAAATTCACGATAAAAACGATTAGAAATAAAAGGAAAAAATAATTACAAAAAAATCGTATAATTAGAAACTCATTGAGCGGTAAATAAGAAAATTATGGAAAATAATTAATACTTCAATCAATTTGTTGGCACATTGTCTGTGATAAGAGCCATCAGAGAGCGGTCGGTTGTCTTTGACGAAACCCCGGCCACCAATGCTAGACCGACGCGATGATTGGGCAGAGGAACCGGTGTTCGGTTGATAGGAAGCTCTAATAATTATTAATTGTAATTTCAATCAAATGTTTAAGTTATAAATGAAAAATAATTTAATCAATGAATTAATCTTTAAATTATTAAATGAATACACAAAAAACAAATAAACAAAAAAGAAAGAAAAACAAATACTTTTTTCTGTATTAAAATTCATGATAAATGAGAAATATTTGAAAATCTTTTGAATCTTAACTTTAAGGCAAAATCTAAATATAAAAACAAAATAAATCGCATGAAAATCAAACCAATGCTTGCTTTAAAGGAATTCAATGCTTAAATATTATATTAATTATAAAATATAAATCATTTGTCAAATTTACAAAAAAGTATTCATTAAATATTTAATTGAAGTGAAAATTAGAAAATAATTACGTAAATTAAAGTCAGACCTATTGTTGTGTTGAGGGGTTAGACCGAAAAGGGGTCCCAACTTTGCGGTCACACTCTTTCGAGCGCTCGAAAACATATTTGAGCGCATATTCCCTCCGAATAGGGATTGTCGGCCATTACCTCCGCCCCCGAGAGCAGAATTACTAAGTCTTGAGCCACGGGAGCTGCCACTGCCCGGGAGGTTGAATAGAATGTTGTTATTGTTTGCTTTGCGAGAAGAGGTCGACGAAGGGATGGACGACAAACTCGACATCGACTGGGTTTGCGGTCGAGTCTTATAAGTACTCGGGGGTCGGGGTATAGCCGATGGCCGACTCGTTCCTCCAAAACCAAACCTTCGTTTCTCCATATCTTACGTAATATCCACTAATAATTAAAACATTACTAATGCACTAGAGTTTCAGTCAAATTTGTATTGTATTGTATGTATCGGTGCTCTACTCATGAATTGATTAAAACATTTATAACTAAAATTGAATTTTATTTAAATGATTCAAAACATATGTTTCGACTAATTGTCTGATAAGTCATTCAAACATTACTTTGCATTCAATAATGGGTTCAATCGATTGAAAAAAAAGTTAAAAATACAATCAAATTGTTTACCAATACTTACACTAATTTGTGGGAAAGGTATGAATGGTTTAAATTAATCACAAAATAAGGTAAATATTTGCTATAAATTGACAAAACCGTCAAATTGTTTATTAGAAATTGTTGTCTTAATTAAAAAATACTTGAATTTTATGATTAGTGTCTGATTTGGCGCTCAAACCCACCAATCAATGGCTCATAAATATAGTGATTCACAAACAAAGCACTCAATTATAGTCTCCCCTCATATGTAAACCACATATGAATTGATTGCAATATTTTTGACGTTTTATTTGAATTGAATTCAATTGGTTTTAGTGACGCATAAAAAGAGACCCAAATTTGTACAAATGATTAAAAACATGTTATATTTGACTAAAGTATTGGTACTTTTTATAGACATTGGTTTTGTATAAATAGATGTTATTATAACTAACACTAAAAGTACTAAATATTGAATTAGAGTTAAACCAATAAAATAGCGGAGAAAACAATTACGTAATCAAAAACATTGCGTATTATTATTGTGTTATTGTTTACCAAAAATAGTGAAACAAATTGTTATCAAAAAAATTATATTTAGTTTTTAATTACAATTAAAACAATTGGTTCAACAGATTTGGGATTAAATGAAATACAAAACAATCGATAATTAAGTTTTGCGAAAATGGATTTCATAGCAATCAAAGAGGAAATGAATGACAGCATCGATGAGACGATCAAAAGAAATGAAATTCAGATTAAAACCGAAGTAATTGACAGCAATTTAAACGACAATAATATGAATTCAAATACAAATCAAATGATTAACAATCGGTTGAGAAGAGGCCGTAAGAATCGCCGAATCGGTGGTAAAGTAGATATTAGGGCAAAGTTGGAGAGGAGTCGTCAGTCGGCCCGGGAGTGTAGGGCCAGAAAAAAGCTTCGCTACCAGTATTTGGAGGATCTGGTGATCAAACGAGAAATGGCTAACATTGCACTCAAACAAGAGCTGCAAATGGTATCGAAAAATGTTTGTTTGGATTTTTTACTCATTTAAAAAATATATTTAAGGGGTATTATGGTTAAGGGGAATTTTGGAGTTTGATCAATCTCATTTTATAGAGGGTATAAAATGACACAATATTCCACTTTAAACTATATTTTTATCTCTTATGGTTATCGAGATATGAATTTTTGAAAATTTCATTTAATGGTAAAATTGGCCAAAAGTCACATTTTCAAAAATCAATTTAACCCCCGCCCCTAGATCAAAAAAATCTGAAAATTATTTTGTGGGCTACATATAAGGTAAGGATGTTTTTAAGTTAGGTGTGGCTTTTAGTTCAAGAGATTTTTTGGTAAATTTATAAATTAATTTACCTTGTTCCTAACGTATATCTGCTCGTATGTATACGTATATGCACTCTCCACTAATACGAAAATTCGATATAAAATTAACTAACAAATTTAAACACTTCAGCCATGAATCTAGACTAAATGTTACATGTTGAAACTAGTGGTAATATTTTCAAATTTGAATATTCAATTATCATCTTGTTTTTCACATTATCTCGAAAATAATTGAATATTCAAATTTGAAAATATTACCACAAATTTCAACATGTGACATTTAGTCTAGATTCATGGCTCATGTGTTTAAATTTGTTAGTTAATTTTATATCGAATTTTTAAAAACTTGGTTAATTTATAGCATTTTTAGTGCGAAACACATGAAAACCATCAAAATTGTGCTCAAAACGAGTTTATTGATTGGATTTTACCTAAGATTGCCAAAAATATTTATGGCACTCATTAGGCTTAATATTATTTATGTGGTTTAGCATCTTATAAGGTGAACATAAAATTAATTATCCAAAAAGTTTATTACAAAAGTTATGTGCAATGAATATTTTATTCCTTATTAAATTCAATTTATGCGAAGTCTACTAAATTTGAACTCTCTATTAAATGTCACAATATTTGTTTATAAATTGTTCTATAACTGATTGGCTATCTATTGGACATTAAAATACTCTATTGACAATAGGTTGACAGCCTGAAAATGGGAAACGAAGGTTTATACTACATCTTCACTGCAAAACATTCAAATATTACTGCATTATGAATTCTACGAAAAATTTTGAAATTTGTTTAGGGGGGTACCTCGCGGAGAGTCTTAGGGGTACCTAAAAACGCTAGCGGGTATTCCTGGCTGGATATCCTTCTTATATCCCCTTTCCATAGTCCTGATAAGTCTACTCAAATAGAAATAGCAATATATCTGCTATATCTTCAATAGGATAGGTAATTAAAATTATAGCCAAATAAAATGAAACAAAAAATTGAGTTCAATTTTATTCATTCATTTATTCCTTTTGATGCCTTTGTAACTTTCGGGGTGGGCGTAGTTGACGCAGGTTTAGCTCCTATTCGTCGAAATCCATTTCGCAAAAGATTATAATAAATATCCAAATCTCAGAAAATAATAAACGAACATAATATATATAATAAATTGTATAAAATAGATTAGAGGTAGCTAAGACCGGCCGATTCAGGGATATTTTCAGAAATTTAACTTAAAAAGTCAAGTGATCTTAAAAATTTTCAAAATATGTGCTTCGTATAGAACAAGTTACCATTTCATTGCTAGCATTGAATTAGAAAAACTGAAAGCGATATTCTGTGAAAAATTCTAAATAAATAGAAATCTTCTGCTAGGCTCGAACCAGCGACCCTTCTCCCAGTGAAGCGAGAAACATACCTACTGAGCTATTCAACTTTTGAATTATGTATTGAAATAAAATATTTTCAAAACAGGAAAAATCTTAATTAACATCAACATTTGCAATAAAAATATCGAAATCTTGTTTTTTGTTTTTAATTCAATTCCCAATCCTTTCAACTCGTTTGTCAAACTCAATACTCAATACCTCCAAACTCAGGAGAGGTCTCTCATCATAAGTTTACAGAGTTTACGCTATTAGTTTTTAAATGAATATTGAGTTTTGTAAGAAATATATGAAATAAACAAGCTATTTTACCTGACAGACCATAGTACCACTGGGAAATGGCAAATAATTTGCAGTAATTAAAAAAGGGAATCCATAGTCGGTGTCGCTAATGTTTGGGGGGAATATTCGTGTCCATCCAATTGGAAGAGAATGAAGTGGTAAATTGAAATTGCGATCGATAGCACCCCAACCGCTTATCATTGCATACTCTTCTTTGCTATTAATAATGTCTTTCTTTGGCAAACAAATTGAGTTCACTTTAAGCGTATCATTGAATTCAATTCTGTCTGAGAGACGAACTAATGCACAGTCTTTTAGTGTCTCGTTCTCTACTTTACTGTTATAAATATATTCCGGGTGTATATAAACATTTTCGATGGAATAAAATTTAACATTCTGTTTGTCCACATCACTCAAGCTATTTATGCCAACATAAACTTGACTTTCATTAATATAATATGGACATTGATATAAGATGGGATCACAGCTTGGAATAATAATAATTATATATATAAAGTATATTAGAAGTAAACACTTTCTGAATCTAACATGTAAGATATTATTCTTATGAATCAGGTGTAGCCAAGCTCTGTCGGATTCAGAGAAGTATAGAACACTATATTTGTAGAGAAGATATACTCAATATTTAGAGGGGTATAATATTCAGATGAAAACTTTAAAGGAAGGTGAGAGGGTACTTATGGTTAATGGGACTTTTGGAATTTTCGAGTTTGATCAATCTCATTTTATTGAGGTTATAAAATGACACAATATTCCACTTGGAACTATATTTTTATCTCTTATGGTTTTCGAGATATTGATTTTTGA
>JAQFXN010002801.1:0-11960 GCA_034693365.1 Liacarus xylariae
AAGCTGATTTTCAGTGCGTACGAGCTGATGTTATTAAATTAATGAATGACATGAAATGAACACAGAGTGGACTGGTCTGGATGCGAACACACAACCCAGTCTCCACTGGCAAGCGTGTTAACCTCTCGGCCAACGCACTCTGATAATCAAAGGATCAAAGCAGATGATCCTAAAAATCAATCTAGATCATTTCTTATGGCTAATTAATGATCTTATGGCTATGAAATGCTTATTTTATTAATTAATTTGTCTAAAATAGTTGATCTGTTACTATATTAAGATATAAAATGAGCAAGCTATAAATTATATAACGTTTGTCATTTCTAATACAATATTAAATTGATTGCACAAAAAACAGAACTCAAAATAAATAAGTGTTGGAGTGTTTGCTATCAAATAGAGAGCGAAACTAAAAGAAGAAATGGTTTTTCTGGACATAAAAACAATAAGTGATTCAAAGCAAAACCGCAACAAATGATTTTCAGTTCATAACAAACTATAGAAATCATTTATATCAATATATTTTGTATTCTCTGGGAATGTATTTTCACATTTTATTAATAATAATTTATTCGACTCATAACACAAACAAAAGTTATAATATTTCACAGATTTGCTCAAAGAGTGAAGAATGAAGTCATGAAGAATAAAAACATTAGAATAAGTCTTAAATATCAATCATTTATCAAAAAATCGATTTTCTTAAACATTACTTATAAATCTGGAAATAGATTTTTGATTAAAACCAGTGCTGTGCTATGCCATTCTGGATCAGATAAGCTTTCACATTTAGTAACACAAACTCTATTGTAGTCTAATTGTTTCACAGGCATCAAAAAGAGCACATAATAATTTTCTTGTGTTTGCAATTAAAGGCTTTTTAAATGATATTATTTTGTCTATTCTTTCAAAAATAATAAATAGATTTAAGTAATTCTTTTTGCAAATTAATCTCAATATTGATAAATAGTTGAAAGCTGAAAGCTTAAAAGTAAAAAGTAATTTAATTTCGTATGAATTTCGCACGGTTTCCGGAATATTTGTGAAATTCTGGAGTAATTACCATAATTTTGTTAAATTCTTGCTTTTGATCTTTTATTATATTCTTACAAATTTATTACAAATGTATTAAATTCTGTCAAATCCTTTCAGAATTGTCCAAATTCTGTTAAATTTTGTCATTTTTAATTAAATCCTGTAAGAATTTGAGGATTGCAAGATATTCCCTCTTGGATCTACTCTCCTAAACCAAATTAGCAAATTTGTTACGTCACAGCCCTTAATACCTCTCATAGGCTTCAAAACTAATAAACTTTTTTAAGTGTCCTTATCTCTGATTTTATAAAATTATTGACAATTTTTAAAAGTTTAACATAAAAATAAACTTAAAATTTGTCACAATAATTTCACAAGATACTGCAATTTTAAAATGTTTAATACTTTGGAAATGACAAATAGGAGTTATTTGATATTATGAGAAATTATTGTCTCATATTTTTTCAGATTCTGTTGAAAAATAAATACTCGAATACTTAATAAAGACCCAAGATCCATTTTTATATTCAAGCAAACAAATTCAAATAAAAGTTAACAAACATAAAATTTGTGAATTTAGAACTTATTTATTTATGTTGGATAATTTGAAAGTTACTGATGTTTGTAAGGTCTACCTTCGCTTGGCCTTTGCCTTTTGGGTTGTCGCTACGGCGATAAGGGGTGTAAATGGGGTGAATTGGGGTTAGTGTTAGTATAGGGTTTTGCTAAGCAAGCTGTCGCTTAGACGGGGATAGTATACCCTACCCTCAAGTGCTGGTTCCGGGGAACCCGCTGTCGCTTCCTGGGGATTGAAGTCACTTACCCTTGGAACCAGGTGTCGTTCCTAACGGTAGTGCCTTCCGATCCTTTCCACACTACCACCGGTGATGACTCGTCGCTCCTCTGGACCCAGCTGTCGGTACAGGATTACTCGGAGTCGGCCTTCGAAGGAGGACTAGCTGTCGTCCGCTTCGATAAGGTGTCGCCGGGAATAGGTCAGCCTATTCACGGCGTGAATCATAAAAACAAGTTTTAAGAAACACACACGTCTTTATTTAAGAATACACAACCAAAAGATAACTATAATAATAACTAATGAGATACAGAGTCTCGTTCTTATATACTCTTTATGAGTATATGCGCAGAGCAGTTAATGGAATGATATATATACTAATTATGACATTTGAAGAGCAATGAATAAATGTGAAGTACATTTATAGTCATAAGTGAATAACTAATAATAATAAGTAATAATAACTGACTTAAGGTCAAGAACGATATCCACTGGAAGGAGAGTACCGGTCCGGTGGATAGTCATAGGAGGTCCGTAGGAACACCTTACAGTACCATTTTCGAGTTTTTAAGTATTAAATTTTGTCTACAGGTTGTATTCCAAGCTACTCCCCCTCCCTTGAGCTTTCCATATGTGAAGGGAATTTAAAACACACTTTTGCTCTAATGATAAATAAAAGGAATTCAAAAATTAAATTTTTGAAACTTTTTAGAATTATTTGTGCTTTTTTTTGTTTATTAAGACATGTTTAATATGAGAATTGAATTTTTTAATATCTATTATTTTATGCAAATATTTAACTAAAATATATTATAACTGATATTATTAGCTGCAGAAAACGAGATGATATGATCTCTCCTTTTGTTATTCGTTTGACTACAATAAAAATGTGGTAGCGCTACACAATTCTATAACTCGTTTGAACCTGAGATTTGGGGGTTTTATTTTAATTTATAGTTAATCGCATCTCACAGTCTCCTAAATGCAGTTCATTTTCTTGTATATAGCGCTGAATTGTATTGAAGTGACTCAATAAGAGGTTCATTTAAAAAGTTGTTGTGACCACTACTGCCTTTCAGAAAATGAGATTTTATTTCAAACTGTAGTTTGGGGCCGAAATTATGCCTGGATTAACTGCGCCGACAATTTCGAAGTTAGAATATAAGTCAAATAATTTGAGATTTGTGTTTGAGGTAGTAATTCGACAGATTTGCCGAATGGGCAACTCCTCAAGACGTGATCTGAGTTGATATTACGCAGATTCTGTTGCTTTTGCGCTGTTTTCTGTAGGCTTTAGATATGGCCAAGAATTCATTCATTCATTTTCATGAACGCCTTTTGTACCTTTCGGTGTAGGCGTAGTTCTCGAATGCTATGCGTAAGTGTCTAATGCACTTCGTCCCACTCCTTCTACAACAAGTGACGAACTCATTGCTATCAGTGAAGTGACAACAACTGCAAGCGATATTAAATTTAGTTGAAAATGTCTAAATAAATAGACACAAAAATTGAAATTATTTATTTAGCATTTATAAATATAAACTGATTAAAAATAGGAATCTGACAACAATTGACCATTCTCAAATGCTAGATCTTGTTATAAGTTATCAAGGAAAAATGTTTCTAAATAAACAATTTGTGTAATTAAACAATTTGTAGTCAAAGGATTTGATTATTAAAAAAAATTAAATGGGATTTTAAACCAAATTAGTATCAATTGAAGTGATTTATTGAATTGATTTCAAAAGAATTGATTTTGAAAGTTATTGTTTATCTGTTTTACTGTAATTAAGAGTTTATATTCTATCGCACTTTCAAATTAAATTAAAAGCTCTTCAATAATAAACAATTTAAAATAATTAGATTTTAGGAAATAATTGAAAATGAAGTGATTTAAGGTTTGATTTGAGAAATAGTGTGATTACACAATAGAAATAGTAATTTATGTATTGATTGGGTATTAAAGACACGAATTGAGAGAAAGTATTGAAAGCATTGAACGCATTGTTTGACTGAAAAGTCAATTGTTTTTAGATTTAAATTATTTATTGATTTAAAGAAATAATAATTAATTAATAATGAATTCATTGAAAGAGAAATGTATTGAAAGACAAAATGAATTAATAATTAAATTAAAACAATTGAATGAAATGAAGAAAAGGATTAAAAATATGTCTGAAATTGAGATAAAAAGTGAAAACATTTTTAACGAATCGTTGAATGGATTTGAAGACAAAAACCATTTATTGAATCAAAAAATGTGTAAAATTGTCACAAATTTTGATGAAATGAAGAGAAAGAGTAATAAAAGACAAGAATTGATCGGTTTTTCAAACAAATGTCAAAACAAAACAAAATATAAGAGAAATATAAAAATGAATGAAAGGATTGACAGAAAAGGGAAAGGATTTCAATGCAATGAATGTAATAAAGAGTTTGGATATAAGTCTTTATTAATAAGACATGAATTGATTCACAAAAATGACCTCAAATTCAAATGCAATGAATGTATGAAACGATTCAAAAGAAAAAATGATTTAAAATCTCATGAATTGATTCATTCAAACGATAGAAAGTTTTTCTGCGATTGGAGTCAATGTGGGAAAGGGTTTAAACAGAAAACCGGTTTAAATGATCATAAAAATTGTGTTCATTTGAAGAAACGATACTTTAATTGTGATTACAATAACTGTAATAAAAGCTTTTATTTTAAAAAAGATTTATTAAGACATAAAAGCATTCATTTCGGAGACAAAACCTATGTTTGTATTCATTGCAATACATATTTTTCCGAAAAATCAAATCTCATTCCACACTTGAAAAGACATTTAAATATAAAGTCATTTAAATGTGATTTTCAAGACTGCGATAAGAGTTTTGTCGCTAAATGGGATTTATTTCGACACAACAACAAATGTCATTTGAAAAACAGTATTGGATTAGGAGAGGGATGTTCTGCCAGCGTTTAGACTTAAGCGTATAATTATTGAAGAATTCATAACCAATTCTTAACCTTAAAGTCTTTCCTCAAAACAGTTTTGTATTTGGTTTCAAACCAATGATTATATAATTTGTATTCAAAACCTTTTTAATACATTTCACTCAATTTAGTAATTATTTTGTAATTAATTTGTGTTAAGTATTGCCCAAAACTTAATTATTGTAATTAAACTCAAATTCTGTGCTTTTGTAATAATTTATAACTGTATAGTCGACTAGAATTAAAATATTTACTATGAGGGTCACTATCGGGATAGAGATCAATAGGGTCACTATCGGGATAGAGATCAATAGGGTCACTATCGGGATAGAGATCAATAGGGTCACTATTGGGATACGAGTAAACATTCACATATATCGTAGCATAAAAAGATAGTTAGGGTTGCTTTACATATAAAGTTACACATCTATACTGTAATGTAATGACAAAATTAACCCTTAGACCAAACATAATATTTATGGATAAAAATATTTATTTTTTATATCATTTATTAGTTTTATTAATTTTATTAGCAAATAATATAAAAAACAAAATTAACATATAGTGTGATCTGCGTGTCAAATGAAATTGAAATATAAGTATAAATTTGAATAATGACACAATAACAATAAAATACTAAATTTAATGAAAAATACAATTATAGAAATTGTGGACTACTCTGATATTATTAAATATCTGAGTTCCCAACACCCAATTTCTTATAAAAAAGTTATTGAGTTAATATAATAAGAAAAAATTAAATCAATTATCTACAAATGATGAACTGCTAGGGTTATAGACTAAGCAGTATGGACAGAGCCAGTTTGTTGTGCTTAATAAGTCTTTTGCCTAACAAAAGATAATATTTAAAAATTATATTTATTCAAATTTAATTATAATACCTCTGAATACGGTAAGAGTTTAAACTCAAAAATGCATAAATGATGGTGCATTCGACCACAACCACCGCTACATTGCAAGAAATTGTTATCGGTTTGGCGTTCGGTTTGTCTACAAATTTCACATTTGACAAAATCAGTTGTCTCTGTCTGAGTTTCTTGATTGTTGGAAACATTTTTGCTAAACAGTGCTTTGTTAGTTTTCTTTAATTTTTTTGGCGCAGGCGATACTCTTGGAGTTAACGATAAATCTTTTAAAGGACTGTTTTGTGGTGTTGCATTTGATATAGTGGTCGTTAGTTTAGGAGAAGTGAGTATTTTTGCATAGCCTGACCCTCGTTTATCTCTTAACTCTTTGGCTGTTAAATTATAATTCATTTAGTAAAAGTTCAATAAATTATATTTTAATTACTTATAGTTTTTCTCTTGAGATTCGAAGTCATACACAAGTTTTGTAGTGTTTTCTGAATGGTTCTCACTTCGAAACTCACGTTAGGTACGTCTTCTGTGATTTTGTCCAACTCCTCTTTAGTCATTTCGATTATTTGCATACCCTCGTCGTTATAAGGGAGACTAATAATTATTTGTTCAGGAGTGATTGCACTTCTATCGATACCAGTATTGGTCAGTATACCAGAAAGTATAAATCCTCGTCTCAGAGCAGAATTATCCAATTGACCCCAAGCGTTTTCAAGAATACCGGCAAACGATTCTTTTCCCAAATCACAGTATTCAGAACTGGTAAATCTTTGTCTGATGATTTTCCACAAAATGTTCTTAAGTGCTCCGAAAAATGATAAATCTAATGGCTGAAGTAAATGAGTAGTATGACTTGGCAAACGAAGTATCAGAACATTATTGTCGCAAGCCATTTTAAGAAACTCATCACTAAAATGGGTACTATGTCCGTCATATAGTAGAATAAGTGGTCCGTTATACGATTCCGGTCGTAATTTCTCGGCATCTGGGAGGAATACTTTTGAAAACCATTCATTGAAAAGAAGTGTATTAACCCAACCTTAAATATTTATTCAAATTAACTTAAATATGATTTGAAATATTTGTTACCAGATTTGGATGTTCGATATAGTGGTGAAGACCACGATTTGAATTTTTCTGGGATTTGATTCGGGAGATTTCGATAAATAACCAAAGGGGATAAGAGATCACCTGACGCATTGCCACAAGCTAACACTGTGGTATAGTGATAACTGGCCTCATCTGACACACAAAGGGCTTGTGAGTGGTATCCACGAGGCATTAAGAGAGTGACCTGTCGAGGCTTCAAACTTATGCCAGTTTCATCGCAATTATAGACAATTTTTCTTAGGGTTTCGATATCAGTTAAGCCTGTCTTTTTGTAGAGGGTTTCCAACAAATCATAAAAATCATCTAATTATTCCCGTGAAACAGACTTAACCCGTTGTTTTGAGACAATTTTGCCCATCTTTTTCATAATTTCGTTATTATTTTGTCTAAAGAATCTCTTGGCATAAGACGTTGAAACACCCATTGAATTTCCATATTTTGCAATTCGATATTCTTTACAGAATTTCAGAAAATCAATAATACCCAATGGTATACCCACAAGTGCTCTAAGTTTTATGAATTCGACTAAATATTTCTGTTCGTCTTCGGTAAAGATTTCAGTGAATAAATGGTCTGAACGTGTTTTGAATGAATGAGTGATAGCCTTGAAAAATGTCTTAGGACTCACTCCCCATTTTTTTGCAATTGGATTATAGGGAACCTGAATTATTATGAATTATCAGTTTAAAGTATGTTTAATTTTAAACTTACATCATAAACTCCCTTAACAGATGAAATTGCTTTGCCTTCTTCATCAAGACCTCCACTTTCATTATATTCCGCGAGCGCATTTCGCAAAGCCTCATATTTCGCCGAATCAACGTCGATAGACTAAAACAAATGCATAAGAAATTGTGATTTATTCATGCATTTATTTTTTAAAGATAGGATCATTTTACATAAATATTTAAAAACAACTATGGGTTGGCAGTAATCTTTACAAATCGCCAAGGGGTCATTTTGCACCAGGTTAGACCGAAATCGTACATGGGATTCAGAAAATATAATGGTTTTAAAATTTTTACAAAAAGCCTCTTTTTGACCTTGAAATTATGTAATAACCTCTTACCTCACGAACTGATTAAGAAAATTGTTTCATTTTAACTTAGAGTGATTTGTATAGATTACTTCCAATCAATTATATCTGGGACAAAATGCACAGCAGGATCAGCCTATGTGTTAAATCTTTAAAAAAAATTTGACAGGGGTCTTTTACATGGGGAAATTTTTTAAAAATACTTACGATTTTAGGGTTTAGTAATGATAATTAAGGTTATATAATTAATATAAATTAGTTAAAATGCATTTATAATCATTAATTTTAATACAAACCAAAGCTTTTAAAATCATTAATTAATTAATTAAGACTTACCGCTGCTTTGGCAGCCATACCCAAAATCATACCCAAAACCATAGATGAAGCCATTATAACACAAAACAACACTTAAAAAGTTTTTAAAACAATTATTATTCAATAATTAATTAATCACTAAATCAATGCTTTTTGATATACTGTATATAAATGTAAACAAAAGCGTTAATATGTGTAACGTTGTTAGTGAATGCATTCATAGCACTAGCAAAGCTATTATCCCAATAGTGACCCCTCAAGTTATAGTATTGGGAATAATGTGTCGATTGTTTAGTAGTTTTTGTCATTGGATTTGATCACAAATTCATTACAATTACGTGAAGTGATTATGTCGTCAACACTTGAATCCTATGTCAACCGTAAGTGTAATTGTTTTGAATCACTTCAACAAAACATGTCTTAAGAGAAACTAATTTTTATGTATGGCTTATATTTGTAGACACAGAGTCTGTGATTACAGCCGACGGCCGACAGATTGTGGTCAGCAATGGATTAATTATGCATTGATTTAACATTTATTTACTTTTGATTCAATTGAAAAAACTTTTTTTTTGTTTCACTTTTCAAAGCATTTCATTAACTCTTTTGTAATTCAATAACAGTTTTATTCATTAGTTATTAAAAGTGTTTTTTTGCGATAATTTGAATAAAAATAAGTTATTCTGAGTTTATATTAAGTTTAGTGTATTTTAATCAATGTTTCGTTCAATAGATCGACGATTTGGTCGATTTATATCGAGGTTTCGCCAAAACCCCTCTTCCCATCTCTGGCCGACTGTTTAGTGGCGATAATGTGAGACAAAAGTCGGCACAAATAGTATGGAAAGTGCGAGATATGGACCGATTGGAAGCCACGAAATTCGCGACCAATTATTCAATTCAACTCTCGAAGGATTGCACAGAAGTCAAGGGTATTATTGCTGTCGGAGAACCGATAGACGTGACCAATGAGTATAGGATGTCATGAGTCATGACTTGTGAACAAAATGTTTTAAAATGATTATTGTATTGTATCCCACAGTTTGGCCGTCGCCTCCACAGCAAAGGGCTTGAAATACAAGGCTTTTGTACGTAAAGGAGCCAAAGATCCGGAATCGGGAAAAGTTAAGCAATGGTTAGAAATATGGGATAAAACGACAAAATTGAAGGCAATAGACATCGACTCTATAGAAGAGCACTCGAGTCTAGTATTGGACCCACAATTCGGTAACTTTTTGTGGTCACCGAATGGCAAACAATTGCTATATTGTGCTGAATATAAACCACCGAAAGCACAGTCTTATTTCAAAAAACAGTCGAAAAAGACTACAAACACTTCGGATAAAGACTACGACACGAGAGGACAGGAGTTTGTTTACAGGTTTTACAATTTGAAACAAATGTTTTGATTAATGATTAATCGTTTGAAAAGTTATTAAATTTTGATTTACCGCTGATTTAAATGCTGTACTTTAGGGACAATTGGGGCGAAACACTCGATGACATCACTCATACACTCATTGCTATTCTTGATGTCGAACACGACTATAGAATACGTACAATAGAACTGAACGGCCATTCATTGGGTCAGCCCTTTTGGATTGGATCGGGAGATAGTGTTGGGTTTGTGGCCTGGAATGAGAACCCGTGCCGATTGGGAATATCCTTCTGTACTAATCGTTTGAGTGCTATTTATACTTTTGATTTGACTGCAGTCGACAACTCTGTGCCAACACTTGTTTGCGGTGCAGACAATACATCAGTCAAGAGTCCCCGTCCTCTCCCAGACGGCACTGGATTTATATACTTAGAGAACGAGAGTTTCGGTACTCACGATAAGGCTTCGCGTCTAATGAGGTATACATTTGAATCCAAATCTAATGAAGTGTTGGTCGATATGAATGGCAAACGAGAGATAATATCAGACGAAAGTGGAGTCAAATACGGGAAACTCTGCGCTCTATTCGTCGATCTATTGCCAGAAAATTGTTTCACAACTAATGGAAAATATTTGTTAATAAACTGTTTTCTCGAACTCCAAGAAAGAGTCTATTTATTAGACCTGAAGACCAGAGAACTAAAACCAATTGATTTTCCGCTCCAAAGCCTAAGTCTTATTGAACTGTTAGATGACGTGATTGTGTCCGTCGGCTCTTCAGTCAACCTAAAGCCCAATGTTTTCGTTGGGAAACTGAATGACGCGAACACCGAATCGATTAAATGGTTTGAAATAAAACACAATTCGAGCGAAGAATTGAAAGAAATTAGTTTTGAAAACTATTTGATTGTCAGCGAAGACCCGACAAAATTGTTGTCCTGTGTTCTCATTAGTCCTAAAGCAGTGGAAACACTTCCGGCGCCTACAGTTATCATTCCACACGGAGGACCGCATTGGTTACTATGGAATAGTTATAAGTTTTATGACAATCCCTTATTGTTTGCAAAATTAGGATTAAAAACATTATTTGGTATTCAATTAATATTTTATAAAAACTATTCTTTAATTAATTGTTATTTATAGTGAACTATAGGGGTTCGTTAGGAGTGGACGAGGACTATGTGAATGCACTGATTGGTAATGTGGGGGAAATGGATGTCAAGGATGTAATCGATTGTATCCAATATCTGACCGACAAATCACTTATAGACGCGTCAAAATTGGTTTTATGCGGTGGATCGCACGGAGGCTTTTTGGTCACACACTTGAGTGGACAGTACGCGCACATGAACTTCAAAGCCTGTATTGCACTCAATCCAGTTGTGGATCTGTCTACTAAACCTGACGGCACAGATATACCCGATTGGTCTTATTGTGTGGCTTTCGGCAAATCTAAGCCATTGTTCGCATTCGACTCAGTCTTAGACCAGAGTTTCTAAAAGTAATGTTTGATAAGTCGCCTATGAATTGGATCCAAAACGTATCGGTGCCGACACTTATGCTTTTGGGCAAACGAGACCGTCGGGTGCCAATGACACAGGGCTTGAAATATCATCGCATACTGAAAGCCAGAGGTCTCAAAACCCAGTGCTGTGTATATGACGACAGTCACAGTTTGGCCAAAGTCGATGTCAACTGCGACGCAGTTATTAATATTTGTCTTTGGATTTTAGATAATCTCAAATAAACTCTTTTCGAAACAAATTATTTTATATTTAATTTTTCGCAAAATATTTGATACATTACTGCAATTCTTAATTATTTAGTAATAAAAGTCGAAAATTATTTCATTAAAATATATTAAATAAAGTATTCGATGAAATTCTGTCTGAATTCTGGGAAAAATATAACAATTTCAGCAAATTATTGCTAAATTGGTTCTCGATTTCTTACAGATAGGTTTTAATTAAATTCCCTTTTAGTAAGATTGACGATAAGTAGGAAAGGTATGAAAAATCGTATTCTATAGTTTGAAATATATTTAAATTAAAGCCAATTCACAGCACATGAAAAGTATTAAATATATTATTTGAATATAAAATTAAATGATTTATAACATGCTTTGAATTTTAATTTCTTTTGAAATATCGTAAACTGAAGACAATATTTTATAATATTAGATAACAATTGTCAAAACTGTTTAAATATTTACCAAACAATACACCGAACAATATTACCGAACAATCTATTGCCAAAATTGTCGGAACTGTTAAAATAAGTTCATTTCTGTGATTTAGCAATACTATGACCACAACAGCAGAACTAAATCGACATAAATAGACAAAAACTGATTATTAGATAAATTAATATTGATTTGAATCGTAGAAAGAATTTGAGAATTGTTTTTAAAGTTTATTTTTATTAATAAATATAAT
>JAQFXN010002802.1:0-11956 GCA_034693365.1 Liacarus xylariae
CATAAAAGTCTTTTTATCTTAATCTGCAACGGCTTACAGGTCCGAATAGAAATAAAAAGAACCTTACATTACTTATAGGCTATAATCTATAGCCTTGAAATTTCTTTTGAATTTTAAGAATTACAATTTCATTTGACAGAATATGTTAAATATCATCAAATAAAATTTTATTCGAAAAAAGATTAAAAGTAATTTTTGACATTCCCAGGGACGGGCAAAGGAAAAATTTCAGGGGAGGTATTGAATTTTGGCGAAGCCAGGGGAAGGTATTCCGGCCTGTGATGTCACAAATTTTTCCAAATTTTGGAAAGGGGGTTCAGGGAGTATTGCACAATCGTCATATTCTTGCAGAATTCAATTAAATATTACGTAATTTAACAGAATTATGACTAATTCTGTAAGAATTTGACAGAATTTAGTTAAATTATGTTGAATTCTGTAAGAATTTAACAGGATTTCACCAAATTTAGCAAGAATTTGATAAAATTCTGTTATGTTTCTAATAATTTAGAATTGGACAGAATATTCCGAAGACAGCGCATTCGCCGTCATTTTCTCAACTTTGCTATGGAGGGGTACCTCGCGAGCGACGTAGGGAATATCTTCCAAATTGTACCCCCTTTGCCAATCCCTGGACATTCTATCAAACGAAATTAAAATTATTGGAATAGAACTCTTTATTTATACTAAGTATCAATTTATCAGGGATGTGCAGAAGGGGGTCCATCCCGGAAGATCCCCCTGGCCTTTTGGCCGGATACCTCTATAGGCTCTCCGCGAGGTACCCTCTCCTTACGCAAAAGTTTAGGAAACAAATTATAACAAATTCATTACAAATTACTATAAAACATCTATAATTTAGAATGAATTGGGACTCGAGTATGAGCTCCAAGATATAGAGGTTTCTAAGTAACAGAGGTGGAGTAATTTTAGTATTAGATAAAGATACCTTTTAAAATATGAAATTATTAATAATTTAAAATACTATTAGATAAGGGTGATGCAATTTAACAAAAATTCAATTAATTTTGCAAGAATATATTAGAATTATGATAATTTTTGCAAAATTTTAAAAATATGAATAAAAATTTAATTAAAATTATTCAAAACTGATAAAAGTTGTAAATTACAAGGTTCTGTATATGTTACCCGGGCCTCATAATATAATTGTAAGTTAGAGGTTACTAATAATGGGACTTCAATGGAAGTAATTTGGGTCTCAATATTCGTTCCAAGTTATCAAGGTTTCTATGATATAGACTCTACAGGAATCTCGGACAAATATAATTGAACAGGTTCTAAGTTAGAGAGATTTAAGAGTAATAACATTGCAATGATATCAATGAGTTTTGTATTAAAAACCGATAAATACAGTATATTCATTTTGAGCACTATTTCCAGGGATGTCGAAGGGGGTATTTCGAGATCACTATTTTCTAGGCAAGATATCGCCAAAAAAGCCAATTAAGGACACTTGCCACCTCAAATAAGGGGGGTAAAATTTTGAAAATTTTTGCTGACTACTGACCCCTACTAATTTTCGAAAAACTTTAATCTTACAATCAAATCCGATAAGTTTTCTATACCCACGCCCCCCCCCCTAAAATTTTGAAAATTTGTTCATATATTTATTGATTAATAATATTTTATTTCTTAAAGATTAATAATTTGTTTATTGAAAATTGTTTATTTTTGTTAAAATTTAGTATTCACATGTCTATCCCAGTGTGATTACAGCCCATGAAATAGTGTTATGCACATGTCTGTACGTTTGTTTGAATCCCTAAATTATTATATCTAAAGCAATAGTGATATAAAATATCAAATCCATAAATTAGGAAAATGAAAGAAATTGAAACATAATTTCCATTAACAAAAATTTTTACTTTTTAACTCCGCTTTCGAAGAAAAATGAGTATATAGATTCGTTTGCACAACTCCCACCGCCACCACCATGGAAACTGCTTTTAATATAGGATTGAATCGTCTGTTTATTTGATATTCCATGAGCCGTAAAACAATCGTATAATTATAATACAAAATTTTGTACCCTGTATCATAAAGATCGGCTCGGTAGCTAAGTGTGTAAACTGCTCGACACTATTCAAAAAGTTAAGCAGCGCTGAGGCAGGTTAGTACTGAGTGAGGAGACCAATGGGTAATGTCTCCTCCGGACAAAAAAATCATTTCTGTTCTCCTTGAGGTAGAGGGCCGTCAAAAGTCAAATTAAGCGCATGACAGACGGATAGGACAGTGAATTTGCGCCCCACTAATAAATGATCACTAAAAACTCCCTCTAAAAACAAATTATATAAATAGTAAAAAGCTATGAAAAGAGTTATATTGACAAACACTGCCTGTACTGAAAATAAGCTTCAGCTTATGTCTTGCGGTGTCATAAATAAAATTCAATTCAATTTAAATATTTCAAGAAGACTAGAAAACTTGTTAGTGCAAAATACAGGCGCAACAAAATTTGACCATCATAAATCATCAAAAGAGTATATGAGCACACCCTAGGATTTTGTCAAGTTACATATTTTGATTCTAATTAGGTTTTTAAATAAAAGAATCTTCATGGACAATTGAGCCCAGGCAATTGTCACTAACTCTTGATATATTTTAGAATCAAAAATTACAATAATTTACATTAATTTAGAAATTATTTAAATAGAATTAATAGATTTTAAACAGGGATAATCTCTGCAAATAAAGGAGGAAAATTTTCTAGTATTAAAGGTAATATTTTTCTACAAAATAAGTGCTTTAAATCTTATCTAAAATTTACGACAACATAAAGCTTAATTCTTTTATTGATATTTTCAACAAAGTGTCAGTTCTTTTAGCAAATATTTTACACATTCTGCTATATTTACCAATAATTTAAAAGAAATTGTTTAGTTTTCATTAGCGTTGCAAATGAATAAATTTAACGTAAATTTACTATAAATTAAATTTACTATAAATTTATTAATAAATTTACTTGTACTAGAAAATTTAATATTTTAAGTAAATTTATATAATTAAATTTTCTCAAAAATTTAGTAAATTTTTACAACATAATTATAATTAATGAAGAGATTTGGAGTTCAATCATCTTATCTAGATTTAATTTAGGAATTTAAAAAAATAAAAACTCCTAATTTACACTATGATTAAGGGATAACAACCCAAATTTTTGAGAAAATGTGAATGAATAACCATATTTACAGAAATACCAGTTTTTGAATCTATGTTTAAGCATTTTTTTACAATCATAACCGGATCATCTTAAAGAATATGATTGTACTTTAGTTTGATTCAAAATTAGGTTTGGAATTATACTGAAGATATACATTAGTGGACATATGAGTCGTGTATCTGAAAATTCAATTGTATCTAGGGCGCGTAATAAGGAGGCATAGCCACAATACCCCATTGTCGCCGAAAAATTATTAAATTACCTTGCCTAAATTTTTAGAATATTATGTGAAATTTTGGCTAAATTTTGTGAAAAATAACAGAATTTTATCACTGTCTAGGTTTTACAGATAAATGTCTGGATGATATTTTAATTATTTCTTAAAGTCTTAGGTTATATTCCAAAAACTCTAAATCTTTAATGTTTATTACAATTCTGATTCATATTTTTTACTTATTAAATTTTCTGAATAAATTTATCGGACAAAATTAAATATTAAATATAAATTTACTAGTAAATTTATTGTCATTTTAAAAATTTAGTAAATTTTTCAACACTAGTTTTCATAAAATATAAATATTTAATGACAAAACTTTTTCCAAAATGTTTTTGAAAGGAGTGAAATAGAGATTGACTTTTTTGCTCGAGGAGGAGGATACTATCACCTCAGGAATCAAAAGGCTTATGAAATAAAGTCTACTTTTACACCTGAACTCAAATTTTAATACAGATTTTACTGTATATAAAATCATTAGTAATGTTTCATTAGTAATCATTTCGATTAAAATTGAGCCAAAGAATGAAAGAGTAACTGCAAAAAATGCATTTGTGTTTGTTTATTGTGAAACTAAATCATAAATATCTAAATGATGATTTCATCTCATTTATAAACTTATTAAAGTATTTTATAATTCATATTTTATTCAATTCTAGAGTTTCTTTATTAATGCCAGTAATTAATAGAAAATTGAATTTCTTTCTTATAAATAAAACTTTGTAATGAAGTTCATTTCCAGATAGAATTGAACGTTTCTACTTTTCGTTATAGTACTGTACTTCCTTGGATATGGTGGTTTTCATATAATATATACAGTATATATCAATGTTGTATAGATCAAAAGTGTGCTTTATTTTAGACTTTTTTGAATAAAATACTCTGTTCTCTATTCATAAGAGATTGTATTGAATAAAATATGCATTGAATTAAAATTCTTATAGAAAATGCAAAAATGCGAGACTCTTTCACATTGTTTCTGATTGATTGAATTGAGAGCAATTGAATAATAAAATTTATACAATACAATTATTATAAAATAGTTGATAGCATTACTATATTATGAGTTGATTAAGAAAAAGCATTAATTTGACGATAGAATCAATGGAAAATAAATCGGTTGAGAAATTTCATTAAATCTAACAAATCCTTTACTATTATTCTAAACATATAAAAAAGTATTTAATTTTAAAATAATTAAAGAACATTAAAATATTTGAATTAATATATTTAAAAATGTTTTGGCAATTGAAAAGCATATTTGATCTTAAAATTAGTCTTAAGTAGAATGACCAACTGGTCTTTCTATTCTCTGATTGTGCTGGATTATACTCAAAGTAGACTATGCATACGCATTATTCTATATATAAAATATATTAGTCCTAGCAAAATAAATTAAAATTATTCAATTTAATTGGAATGTCCTGGAGTGTCCTGGAAAATTATTCATATTTTAGCAATTTGTCATTTTGTATGAATAGAGTGGACAGTACTAGTCTTAAGCGAATGGATATTATGAAAGAGTGGATATAATGCTTACCCAACAATACAATTAATGATACGATAGTAACGCAATTCATTGTCCAAACAGTTAATTATTAAACTGTTTGTCCACTATTATGAAGAACAACAGAATCGTTCGAATTTGTGATCACTTATTATAATTTGATTGCATTCTTCATAATTACCAGTCATTTTAGACTAGAGTTAGAAAATGCTTTCAATGACAGCTAAACAAACGATTAATTAGAGCCCGAATAGTATATGTTATGCTATTCTACTCTACACTCTATGCCCTACTGTACTGCAGTCAGTCTAGTGTACTCTACGGCACTCTAAGATATTCTACAGTAACTCTAGTGTTGTGTACACTCTATTCTGCAATGTTATGCCAGTGCTCTGTGTTCAATGTTCGCACTTTGTTATTGTTATGCTCTGTGAAGCACAGTCTCAAAGAATATTCGATATGACGTCATCATCGATGGAATCGCGCCTACAGTTTAAACAAAATTCAATTACTAGTCTGAGAATTACAGTTATAGGCGTAAAACTGGTTAAGAGAACTCCCGTGTTAAATGATTACATGATTAGCTTGCTAATGATCGCATTGGACTTTACCAAAACCTAACCTAACCTAAATTAAACAAAAATTTACCTAACATATTCTGTAGATAACCTAGTGCACTTAACGCTAATTTAGGTAAGGTAACATTCAACGCCCGTATTAGCAATCTAATCATGTAATCATTTAACTCTGCAGTTACCATATGGTAGAATCTCTTACTACAGCCAATTAGCAGTTAGAAGACCAGAACCCCTAATTTTTTGCCCTATGCATAAAAGTATGTATGTTAATAATAAACTGTGCAGACATAAATTTGATTAGTGAACAGTGATTAATGAACAGTTAGTAGACATAAATTTTAATGAATGGCTTTATGTAATATTATTGATTAATCTGTGAATGATAGCTAAATTTCAATTTCAAATAAGAATTGATTTATGAACAGCATAAACAAGTTATGAATTGAGCGCATGTGCGAACAAAAGGTACTAAATGCTTTCCTTCCAAATTATTTGTTTTTGTTTTGGTATATGTGTTTGTGAATTTTCAAATCAGACTCAGAACTACGCATGTTTAATTAAAAAAATATTCAAATACTTATATAGTTTATGTCAATTACTTGTAGACTTATTGTTGAGAGTCTACTTTGAAAATTCACAAATACATATAGTGAATAGTACAGTATTTACGACAAATATTCTTTTATTCAATAAATTCACGAGAATTTGAGTTTCAATAGTTTATCAAATGTTTAGATGTCTTCTCAAATGTTTAAATCGATATTAAAATTCAAATATCTGTGCTTACAATACAATAATATTATTTTTTTATCGATCAATAATTCATTTCTCGACACAAAAAAAGAGTTTTGTTGAAAAGATTTTTATTTGTTGTATAAGAATTGAAATTATGTTTTCATATTTTATTTTGAATTAATTCTATTCGTTCATTCATTTAATTTTAATTATTATTTTTTATGATTTAAAAATAATACTATAATAATAAATCAATATATCATGTGGTGATTTGATTACCAAAATATTGCAAATAATTTTTAATTATTTAAAGGAAGAAATGGTTATGTGTGGAGAACTTAGTCGGGTTTAACAAAAATTTAATCGTAAAAGTCTATTCATTTTAATAGATATGCTTCGGATGTCTATATCTCTGTGCGTATCTCTAAAAATTATTTTTAATAATACAGAATTGAAAATAATGTCTATTAGTGTAAGAGTATTATGTAATTGCAAATTCCTAATTGGAAAACTGATATAATATCGAGCTAAAAATAATGATGGATTTTTTAAAATCTTCTCATGGCTTTACTCTTTACTTAAACCAGAATTATTGTATTCCTGAGATTCCGGATATTTAATTCATCGATAGAATAGATTATAAATAATTAAAACGATCTGTGGTTTCCATACAGAATAACAATGCAGTATCTTAACATGGTACATTTCTATAAGAATAAATGCATAATTTTGAAATACAGTTCAGTTCATCGCTGAACTTATCATTAATAAAGCGTTAATTAAAAACAGTTGTCTTTTCATATATCAAATTATAATTGAGTAAAATTTCTCAATTCACACAATTTTAGTCGTTTATTATCTAATGTTGAGATTAATAATTATTGACACTTATATGAATAAAAGTGTTTGTGAAGTGCTTTCGTGATATATTGATATATCCGATATATATGCATGCTATTCTAACATATGACAACTAAATGCGTATTCTGCTTATCCAATACTTGATAAACATATTTAAATTGAAAAAAGGATATTTGTTTTATTGAAACACTCAGTAATTATCGTTACTGTAAGTGATTTTTTTCTCAAATGAAATTAAAACAATTATTTGATTTTTTTATTTAAGTCTCTTTAGATTTATTCACTTCTATTAATCAATTATTGATTTTTTTGATAATTTGGCAAATAATAAATAATTTGTTTATTTACAAAACAAGAAAATTTGAGAAATTATTTAAATTATTTCATAATAATTAACTCTAACAAGATTTTATGGCAGGGATGCGCAAGTTATTGAAGATAGGGTTTTAATTATAACCTAGGATTTGAAGAGATTTCACTATTAATATTTACAAAATTTGTAAAATTTAGCAAGATTAAGATTGATTTAGGAAAGAATTCTTTTAAATAGAATTTATAGTAATTTAACAGAGTTTTGCATTAGATATGCTGAAAGTTCAAGGAATTAACTTCTCTTGGAATCTTAAGATAATATTTATTGCATTTATAAATGATCAATAAATAGAACCACAAACAGGTTATAGGTGTGGATGTATTCAAGGCGGCGATGTATTCTGGATCCCTTGCGCATCTCTGACTTCATTGGCAATACTTATGAATTTAAGTAATTAATAAACGATAAATTTATGCTTTTATTAGAACTCTTGAAACAGTCATTCAATCAAATAAAAGCCGATCTCTGTATCGCAAAACTCGATAACATTTGATTTGATTAATGTCCGCCTTTTTAATAATGGGTTAAATGATATTTACTAATGTGTGATATACTGTAGATTTGGTCATTTATAGAGTTGATATATTCATTATAACCGTTCCAAAAGAGTTCTGTTCAACACTTGTTTGCGTTTGATTTGTATTAATAGAAAATTCCTAAAATGTTATGAAATGTTAAGACGAGAGCAAAACAATAGTATTGTTATTAATTAATGTTTGAAATCACATGAGTTTGTGTGACATTTATTATTATAAATATTCTCGAATCGAGTTTCCATTCCCTTATTATGGTTGAGTCGAGTCCTGAGAAATTCTGAACTGAATGTCAATTGAGTTGATTTGAGGTTTAGGTTGAGTTCTGTGTTCAGAGCGTATATATAGTCCAATAGAATGCATTGAATATCATATAAGAAACAGGAAATATGATTCGCGAGTATTTGTCGATTTTGTTCACGTCCTTGATCTTAGGCATCGATACTTTGAAAGCATTGGCGCCCCTTCTGATCGACTGAAACATTCGTGGTTTGCCTCTATTGTAAGGATCACTTCTGCCATATCGGGAACGGTTGGATCCGTAGACACTGGCTCTGGCGGGTGAGTACGGCATGCGATGCATCGGATTAGTCATTCTGAGCGATGGAGGGAATCGTAGGTCACTGTCACTTGTGCTGCACGTCTTGCTGTGTCGGTTGCGAAGACATGGAAGCGGAGACATTCGGATGTCATGTAATTCAATGATCTCATCGTTCTATTGAGTCAGACATACATTGGTTAGGGATTGGGGTTTTCTAATACAGCAATCGGTTACATGTCTAACACTTACTGTAAAAACATTATCTGATTGTTTGCCAGCACTGGGAGATATAGCTCTGGCCGAAGCCGATTCACTTTTGTCGGGTTTCGGCTTCTTCTTAGCTCTGGCGCCCCAATAGGTATAGTTAACGGCCGCGTATTCGAGTAAAGCGGCGAAAACAAACACAAAACACATAACCAAATAGATGTCAATAGCCTTGACGTAAGAAATTCTGGGCAATGAAGACCTGACTCCAGTGCTTATCGTTGTCATAGTTAGCACAGTCGTGATCCCCAATGCAACCCGTGCTGACGTTGCCTTATATGCAGTGCAACAATAAATAATCATTATTTGAAAGAAAATACAGAAAAACTATTGCAAACTATTTGAATGAAAGAATGGATTTTTTTGGATGTCTTTCCATTCCAATTATTATAATATGTTTATCCTATATATATATATATACCTCACCTCATGATTGATCCAAAATGAAACCCACGAAAGCATTACTATAAGAATTGATGGCAAATATGTTTGAAAAATAAAATATCCGATATTACGCTTCAATGAGAACAGAAGTGATAGTCTTTGATAAGTACCTAAAGTATATATAACAGACAATAATGTGATTCAAATTCTTTACATCTTTTGATATATAGAGAAGAGATTATCGAAAGAACTCTTTCTTTTATAGCAAAAGAATATGAGAAAAATAAAATAAAATGAAGTGAGAATTGATGATTATGTGCTACCAGTGGCCAATTTCTCCTTCCGATCGGTGGTCTCATAGCCAAAAATCGTGAATTGAGGCAATTTCGCGTCTTCAACACCTGTCACCGGCTCAGACATCCAATACATCACGACATCCGATACTGTATATCCATCTAAAAGGCAAAGAGAATATAATTGTAACCATTTCTGACACATTTGACCAAAAACTTTCTAAACATTGTATTCATTTCAGGTTCTAATGTATTACTGATAGAAATGCTTTTCATTGCAATTGTGTTCACAAAAATAGCTTTTTGTTCAAAAGAACTTAAATTATAGGGAAGTCTTGTGAAAATACAATAATTGGATAAAATAATTGCATTAGAAATGAGTCCAGACTTACAGCTTTCAATTTCAACGGTACAGTTCTGTGAGTCTAATGGGTAATAATGCAGATCCATCATACAGGCCAGGGTCGTTGTGAATCTGTATAATCGATGAACAATTCAGAAACAAAATTACTTAAGTAATCGATTTTTTTGAACATAAATATGCAAATCATTTAAGTTATCGGTTGTTATACCTCATGCCATAAGCGATATATCCATCAGATTTAAGTCTAACCATTTTATTTTTTTCAGTCACTTCGTGTAGAAAAGAATTTTTATCATTTGCGAAACTGTAATCAAATTTTATTACTAATTATCAATTTATTTATAGACTTTACAGAAATAATTTTAGAAAATATTATTAAACTAAATAAAAGTATAATTTGTGAATGCTCAATTTGTAGAATATGATAGAAAAAGATTACAAAATACAAGGTATTGTACAGTATATATCAGTTTAAATTATTCGGAAGGAACAATATTTAGTATTAATATTTTAATGATGATCTCTAAAATTAAAAATATTATTCACTATTTTAACACTCTTTTAGCAGAATAAATCAGTTTGTGTGTAAAGAATTAGATTGTTGAGCTAACATCAGATTTGTTATATTTTCATTCATTCATTCATTTTCATGAACGCCTTTTGTACCTTTCGGTGTAGGCCTAGTGACCGAATGTTATGTGTCATAATGCCTTATGCACTTCGTCTCACTCCTTCTAGAACAGTGAAGTGAGAACATCTGAGAGCGATATTTGATGGGAAAAGTCTAAATAAATAGACCCCTTTACTGGGCTCGAACCAGCGACCTTCACCCAGTATAGCGGCCGCCATGCCTACTGAGCTACTCTGCTCTGATATATTTTATTTTCCATAATAATAAAATAAAAATGATTTTATATACAGTATAACGAAAGGGGAGTACCTAAACATTTCATTTACAAGGAGACCGTGGGTTGTGTAAAATCGATATCGAAATCTGATCAGCTCCAAAATAAACTTCAGACAAAATAAAAATATACCTGTAAAATATCCCGTGCCAGTAGGCTGGTTCAAAAGAGTTATAGATATTTAAAATATTACTCGTATGGGGAATTTATTGTACTTTGAGAGTATTTACGCTTCATATTACTATTACAAAGTGTTCTACAAATTGCCAGGCTGGTCTAAGGGTCACGAGACTGGACTTCAACGAAAATGCCTGAGGTTAGAGTCACTATGGTTACTGTATATTTTTTTTGTTGAATTTTTTTTAAATTTTTTTTATTAAAATAAAGTGAAATATATATACAAACTAGGCTTTCTAAACATGTCACAAAATATTCAGATATTTATTAAATTACTTTATAAGCTAACACATAAGTTAATTTAATAATAGTCACAAACAATAAAGAAATATAATGTATTTTAAAATTAATTTAGAATATATTTTATATTATAAAAGGATGAGCAATGTGAGAGTATAGCCAAAATACCCCCTGTGATGAAGGAAAAGCACGGTTCCCTGTGGAATTTTGAGAAATCGATGCCGCAAGCTCAGTTTTTGGAATATTCTGTGAAATTCTTTCCTAAATTCTTGCCAAATTTGGTCAAATTTTTTTAACTTCTTACAGAATTCATCAGAATTTACCTGAATTCTGTTAAATTCTGTTAGATACTTATAGAAATAGTCGAAATTCTGTCAAATTAAGTCATTTTTAATTCAATTCTGCAAGAATTTGAAGATTGCAAAATACCTTCCCCTATACTCCGAAACTTTTATACCCCCTGAATTCTTTGGCTATATCTAATTTTATACTAAGGAAAATATGAGTGATAATGAGTTATTGCGGTTGTTATATGAAAAAGATCTCATTTTAATTTGGTTTATACAGTACACTTAACTCTCGTTAGTATGAACTCATTGAGAAATAAGAATTAGTTCATACAAACGAAAAGTTCATACAAATGAAAAAATAATTTATATGATTAAAAGCATATGTGAATAAATTTCTTCATAAGACGTTTGAGATTAACCACAGTAAATATGATAGAGAATTAGTTGTTGACTGAC
>JAQFXN010002803.1:0-11954 GCA_034693365.1 Liacarus xylariae
TATGTATAATTGTGTTAAGAATACAATAAAATCAAATACAATCATATTAAACAACCTTGCTCTTATTGTTAGTGCTCGCTAATACTTGTTTTAAAACAGTAAATTTTTCAGAAATACTATTATTTATTCACAAATAACGTAACGAAAACCTTCGCAAAAGTGTTTCACAATTTTATTATTTATTTTTTTCATATTATGTTATTTATTATAATAAGACATAAAGTTTATGTCATAAACACATGTAAACACATGTCTAGTCTTGAACTTTGAAATACAATTAAATTAAACATAAAAATCATGAAATCATTAGTAAATATAACAAAGTTTTTAGTCTTAAAGCGAAATATATTCGCATTTAATAAATGTTTTATTAGTTTCTCAAACATTAGATACAAAACAAATGAAAATAATTTACAGAAAACTAAAATTTTAGAAAAACTCTTCGCCGAAGAAGTGATCAATAAATCGGATACAAGTCTGCGAAAAACAATATTTTAAAAAATAATTTTTTTTATTAATTATTTATTTTGTATTTCTTTAGACAACAATTCATTAGTGAATGAATTGAATGAAGTGTTGAATCAATTGAAACAAAAACACCGAAAATATGAAAACCATTTGAGTTATGCGACAGAAATGACACTCAAATACAGTGAAGACATTGCTGTCCATCGGAATTGTCTGAAGAGATTCAGCGAAGAAAATGTATTGAAAGCACATTACTTTTGGCCAATGATTACCAAATGTGAAGACGAGAAACAAATTCTCGATATTTTAAACCAAGACATCAAACCATTGGATAATTTTGATTATCAGACAATTGAACTGACATTCAGTCACTATATTTGGCCAAAAGAGTGTATTTTAGATAAATTTAAGTTTATGTCTGATTGCAATCGATTGGGGTTTCCCTTAAATATAACCACTTTTTCATTACTTCAATACTATTTGAATACCCATTCGTACGAAGAGTGCATTGAATTAATAAATTCACACAAATTCAATTTAATTAAGTTTAAAATGAGAGAAATTTTAGAAATTTTAAGCAAAACTTTTTATCTTAAACCAAATGTTAGGGAAGTAGCGAAAGTACTGCAGTTTCTCCAAAAGAATTATAGTTTAAAATACAGGAATTCTCTGCGAAAACAACCGGACATTTGTGGCCGATTTCTATATAATGTTGTTTTACTTAAACCCAAACCCATTTCACAGCAACTATTGTCCGATTTATTTGAGGCAATGATTTTAGTTAGACTACGTCTGTCTTCCAGTGCTTTGGAGACGATTACACGTGAAGTGAAACTCAATAAACGAAATACTGAATTGATTTCAACGCTTGAAACAAATGATGTGGACTTCGAGTCTGAAGAGATCACCGAAACAGTGGAGATCGAACGGAGTCAGCAATTATATGAAGACGAGTTGAGACGACTGAGAATGAGTGGCGCAGATGTGCGACCAGTGGTTAAGGAACTGTTGCTTCGATACACCCGATGGACAAGATTTTACGATAAATTCGGAGAAAATATTTTCATAAAAATGGCTCAAAAGAGAGTTAAAGAGCTTTTGATTGAAATGTCGGGAAATGAGTACGAATTCGACAATACAGTCAACGCAGCGCTAATTGAATACTACCTGAGCATTGATGACCTGAAGGAAGCCCTGAATGCTATGCAAAAGCTTAGTCACGACTTCTATTTGGAATACAATTTAATTTTCAAATTAGCGATAGTTTTGCTAAAAAGGGGTTTTAAAGACAAAGTCTTTGAATTAATAATTAATGAGAACACAAAACGATTTTTGGCTGAAGAGCATAGCATTGGCAAAGGGGGCAATCACTACGAGAGAAATCATGAATTGTATTTATGTGTTTTACTCAATACTTTCGTTGATTTACATCCGAATGAACCGAATCTATTGAACCGATTATTTGATATAAGCATTGATTACTCGTCAATCACTGTAACCAATCGTTTAGCCGAACCTCTTATACGGATTCATGTCTTGAATAATGATTATTCGGAAGCACTGCAACGGTTTGTCTATTGTGTGAATACCTATAGTGTATATCCATTCCAATTCCAATTAATGCGGATTTTTGTTCTCAATTCAGACGAACAGAGTTTGCAAACAGTAATCAATGCTTCGGAAAGTATTCATTCAAAAGAGCAAACAATTGTTGATTTGACTGCAGTTTATTGTTTAACAGGAAATGTAGTAAAAGCGCAAAAACTAATTGGAGAAAAGCCTATATTTCATGTAAATCAAGACATTATTAATTATAACTGCAATCGATTCATAAAAGACAAAAAGTTTGACGAATTGCTAGATTTTATTTCGATATCGAAATATATTCCATCTGTGAAGCGACAAAAACTATTCGGAGATCTAATACTTAATTATTATTCTAATGATTGTATGGAAAAGATTTATAAAGTTTTAAATGTTATGAAAGAACAAAATATTGTTTTTACAAATGAAAACAAAAAACTTTTAGACAAAATCGAAAAAAATAAATCAATAAAAGATTATTAAACATTAATAGAGAGTTGTTTTATTCAAACTATACCATAGGGGTGGCCAAAGGCCTCAAATTATAGGAAATGGGGTATTTTGCAGAGACAACTTTATTCAGTCTTTAATCAAAACCCAAATCACGCAAATAGTTTCAGAGCGATGTATGTGAGAGAGGGAGAGGGAGGGAGAGACAGAAACAGTTAATTGATAATTTGGTTTTCTAGAAACTGATTTTAATTATTTAAAGTTAAAAATGATTGCATTATATATATTTAGCACAGGCACAGCAATATCCCTTGAGGGTCCTTACAAACCAACACATAAGCAATAATACCAACGAAGATATATTACCGAAACAGAACTGTGATAGTTAATCCTATAAGTAGTGCATAACGGATTTGGGCGAAATTCGGATGAAATTTTAAAAATCGGCGGGCAGTTCCGGGCAGATGCATTTTTTAATAGTCAAATTCTTACAGAATTTTATTTAAAATGACGTATTTTAACAGAATTTTGACTAATTGTGCAAGAATTTAACAGAATATGACAGAATTCAGGCAAAATATGATGTATTCTGTAAGAATTTAATAAAACGTCACTTAATGTAGATAGAATGTGATAAAATTCTGTTATTTATCTAAGAATGTAAATAGAATTTTACAGAATATTGCCAAAACTACGTATTTGGCTCCTTTACTTAAAATTGCTACAAGTAAAATTAAAAATTCCTCGTTTTATCTTCTTCACAGAGGGTGAAATTTGGTAATTTTTCGGGAATGGAAATAGTGGCTATACCCACATTACACATCCCTATTAAACTAAGTTCTATTTTCATTTTGAATTAAGTGATAGAATATGTCAGAATAAAGAATAATAGCTTAATATATAATTAAGCCAAAATGTAAGTTCCAGAACCCCTACTAGTTTTGCCCTCAAATAATCAGAACAGCCAGTGATAGATTAGTTTTAAAATGCACTACAATCACATAGTCTATCATTGGCTGTTCTGTTTATTTGAGGGCAAAACACTAGTAGGGGTGCTGGAACTTACATTTTGGCTTAATTATATGTGTTTAATTATTATTTTGTCAGTAATAATAACTATTCATTATATGTATGCATTCCATAATAAAAGTATTGTTTAGATTACGAAATAATTGTATAATTTAAACAAGTTTTAGAGGATTTTCCGGGCAATATCGGGCATTTGTGAAATCTGCCCGGAACAAATTTTTGAAATTCGGCAGGCAAAATCGGGCTTTTCCGGGCACTGCCCGAATCCATTATGCACTAACTATATTTAATAAAATCTAATGAAAATTATAATAAAATATCGCAGAATATTTGAAAGTTCCGATAACAGAATATTCAAAAAACGTTTTCCAAAATTTGCTTACCTTGCGGAGAGCCTATAGGGATATCCGGCAAAAATTTCATGGAATATTCCTTGCTGTATCATCTTTACCCGTCCCTTGTTTAGTGGGAAAATTTTGAGGCACTTATTCAATGATAAAAATATGATAGGAAATGGGTTTTTAATTTTTTTCATTTGATCCTATCTTAAATTATAAGTTCACATCCAAAATCAAATAAGCCGAACCCAAAATGTCCAAAGTTTGGATAGTTTGGGTTAGGCTAATTTGATTTTGAATTTCAAACCTAAAACAGAAAAATCAAGGAAAAATTTACGAATTAATTATAGACAAGTGAATGCAAAATAATCAACTTATTAATACACTTAAACTTAAAGAGTCAAGAAAGTATGTCAGACTTTAGAATTGAAAATTATTGAATCCAAGAATACCCATAGTAGTATATGAGTCATACAATAGCAGTTTATATAAAAATTATCCTTCTAACCAAAGATGGAAAACCGCAGGTCGCTTTTAGGATTAACGTTAAACTTATGTCAACAAAACTAATAGAAAACTTTATTAGAAAAATAAATGTGACGAGTTCTGAATATCTTTGATTTTTGAACAGAAAAAATCAAATTTTTCAATAAATAGTTCTCATTTATAGAGCTAAAGTGAAACGAATAAAAGCTAGTAAAAAGAAAATTTACATAATATTCTCAATTTTCTACAAATAAAGTTTTTAACAAATGTTCTTTAAATTTTTCTGCTCAAAAATAAAAATATTCAGAGCTCGTCTCATAATTATTTCTAATAAAGTCTGTATTAGTTTTTTTTGACATAAGTTTAAGGCTAATCCATAATGCGACCGGCTCTCTACCATGCCTGCTTCTAACTATAAACAGTATCGCACTATGCTACATATTCTTCTTAAATTTCAAACTTAATTAAAAATTAAACTACATGAGATATTTTAATGATTTTTTGACAACACATATATATTAAAAAAGAATAAACTATTATATGAAATATTTCTAAAAACAATTTTTTTGTTATAGGAAATCATGTTTAAAAAATATAAACAGGATCTTCATTGTGACACCAAAGAGGAACCAGATACAAAGTAGGGTTTATTTATAAGTTGTCTTTAAACATGAAAAAGAAACTCGTGTTTCTTCTTTGGCGCTAGAAGTTATTTAGTAATAAGTGAATGAACATGGTGCAAGTCAAGATTATATAACAATTTACCGCGATATTTCGACAATTTTATCAACAATGCAATGAATAAATTGTATTTAATATACTTGTAACTATTTTATTTGAATAATTATATCTTTAGCTGCTTGGACTGTAAGGAACTGTAAGATTTATATTATTGTAATGTAAATAACTTTTTAACTATAATAATTAAGATAGATTTTTTTCATATTTCATAATAATATTATAAGGTTTTATGATGATTAAAACGATTTTAAAAAATAAAGACATGTAATGTTACGACATACTCTTTAGCTTTTAGATAATAAATACAAAAGTTTTCAATATTCTAAATTTAAAAAATTATTCTATGTGATGTTATTTAATTATTAAATGTTTAGAATTTTAATTAAATGTTATTAGTAATAAGTTATAATAATAGGACTAATAACTCTTATTATATTGATTTCTGTTTTATTTAAATAAATTAAAAATACATTTAAATTATAAAAACGAAAAAAATAAGATTTATTTTTTCGTGTGTTGTTTTACTTGATAGCAAATTATGTGATATATATATATATCAGTCCGGTTACTTAATGTTTTTGGCATAAAATGTTATAGACTACTGGCTATTATAATAGTAATCAGTGATTAAATTGAAGGTCAAATAGCTTACCATAATATCAATAATTGTTATCAATTGTGAAATAATTTCTAACTAAAAACAATTCAATTTTTAATATTTTAAAAATAAAAATTGTTATAATAATTAATTATTCAATTTTTTCGATCATATATTACGACGATTTCAGTGATAGTTTATGATAACCATAATTATGATAAACTTTAATATAAATATTTTAATAAACTTTAGTTCAAAAAATTGAAAAATAGCTATTATATAAATAAATATATAACAGTATCTGAGTGCACAGGGCATGAAAACTTTAATTTTAATTCAATTTCAGTTTTATATTTTAAGTACCATAACTCAAATGTCATTTTGTCCGATTGTAAAACCCTTAGTTAACTTATATAACGTGAAATATAATGATGCCAATTTAAAAATCAAATATTTTATATTATAAGTTTAGTTAAAAATTTTGAAAAACTAATTTAAATTACCCGTATTAATTTATTAATTTCAGTTGTTTTAAGAAATAAAACATAAATCATATAATAAGCCGTTTATAATTGAAGGACATGTAGAGTCACTCTAAGAATGTTGTATTTTCTTATTATATTAATAACCAGATTATGTAAATAAAATGCAACAAAAATCAATAGCATTTACAATTTGTGAAAACAATTAAATCATTTAGTAGTTAATGAATTCAGTTAACAGGCTAGAGTTACTATAACACCGACACAATACAGACCCCTCCCATTCAATAGTGCTTAGTTGGAATGATATTAATGCAAACTTACACCGAAATCGGCCCACCGGGTTTCGAGGTATTCGACTTTGAATATCGAAAAACAAAAATTTCAAATATGATATTTTTATGATTTAAACATATATTTTAGTTCAAATAAATGAATAAACATTTTTTCTTTTAAATAAAATATAAATTTACTGACAATTGAAATATTAAATGTATATAAGATACAAAATTAAGAATTATATATTTGTATTTTTTGTAATTTTTAATCTTTTTAAACATTTATTTCATTAAAATAACTTTTCTTTAAATATTTCTTATTTATTACTAATTTAAATATTATTAAAATTTCGATATTCAAAGTCGAATATCTCGAAACCCGGTGGACCGAGGACGGTGGACCATTAATACCATTCCAACTAAGCACTATTGAATGGGAGGGGTCTGTATTGTGTCGGTGTTATAGTAACTCTAGCCCAGTTAACAAACTAAATTTGAGTTTGTACACAATTGGAATGGGTGTACAGTACAGCACATTATCAAACAACATACCACAATTATAACTATATCTTAATCTAAGACATGTTATAAATCATTTCCGGACAGTTGTTTATATTGTTAAGTTAGGTCATGTTCAAAGGAGCGGTAGCTAATCATGTTTGCATTGCATTGGTTTGGTCTGGTTTGAGGTCATATTTCAGACTCAATCACTAATTATTGTGTATATAATAAGACCCTTGTGTTCATGTAATTAAACATTTGATTACAATTATAAGTAAATACAATATATAACTCACCAAAAGATTATTCAATTTAATGATTACTATTATTATTATAAACCGATTTGAATATTGAATTCAGCGATCGATTGGTTTTAAAATAATGATTAGTAAACAAACAAATAAAACACAAAAATAGTCTCAACCCTATTGTCTGTGGTCTGAATGCTTTCCCAGAGCTCTCATATGTTGAGCATATGATAAGGGATTTAAAGCGCAAACTCTCGTTGGGTTTGAAAATGTTTTAAAGATTTAATGAAATGAAAATTGTATAGTCGTTGGCTCTAACCCTCTAAAAGCCCCTCACCTCCACTCCCCTCACATATAGTATAGTTATTGTACCCCTAAATGTGAAAGTCTTTGTTTATGACTACAATATTAGTTTATGATTTGCCACATGATATTCAATGGGGGCTAGAATTGGAGGGGTGTTAATCCGGGACCAATTTATTGGATTGAATAGTGAGAGCATTGAGAGCATGCGTTTCCTAAGCCTGGGATTGAATCCAATTTGTGTGCATTTGTATTGGTTTTGAGTTTAGTCTAATGTTTATTATAGTCTTTTCCCAACACTGTGTGAATGTATGATCTTTTTCTCCATAAATGAGAATTTAGTGACAATTCCTCCTGAATTGAAGTGATTGTTATTCTCTTGTATTTTGCGTTAAACCAAATCAATGATTACAAGTATTGAGTCATTTATTGATTTGAGATCTCATAAGAGCTTTGATTTAATCGATTGTAGTCTTGAAAGTGTTGTACGAAAAAAGTTTTCTCTAATGTATTGATATTTGTTTTTAAAGTGTATTTCAATTAGTTTTAAATAAAGGCTTTATTTTTGGTTTAGATTTACTTTTTTTCGAATAATGTTTTCTTATTTAGTCTATTATGAGATCCTATTTATACTTATTTTCATACTATTGAACAACAATTTGGCCGATAATCGCAATTTCCAAATGCACTCAAATGAACGGTTCCGAAGAGCAGCCACTGCTAGAGCTGAACGGCTCTGGGATTATGGGGTCATTCCCTATGAAATTGAAGCCAACTTTAGTGGTTTGTATACATCTTTGATATACTCTTCACTCAATTGATTCCAATCAATGCTAAACACAATCGATTGCAATGTTATGTCTCAATACATGCCATTCAGTCATTCAATTATAAGTAAAATTAATTAACGAATCTATGTGTGTGTGTTGTATGGGCTGTACCCCCACTCCAGGCGACCACAGAGCACTGTTCAAGCAGGCGATGAGACACTGGGAGAACTATACGTGCGTTAAGTTTGTCGAGAGAACGACCGAACATCCAAACTATATTGTCTTCACAGAAAGGCCGTGCGGGTATGTCTGCTCCTCACTCTCCCTCCCCTCCCTCTACTCTACTGTAGAGCAACTCTAACCTAATATACAGTTCACTGAATAGGGTTTATAAATAGAAAAGCCGTCTATTATTCTAACTATTGGTTTGCCTTCAATTCAGGTGCTGTTCGTTTGTGGGAAAGAGAGGTAACGGTCCTCAGGCCATATCAATTGGCAAAAACTGTGATAAATTCGGAATTGTTGTCCACGAGTTGGGACATGTAGTTGGCTTCTGGCACGAACACACCCGTCCAGACAGGGATGAAAACGTACAGATCGTCACCAAAAACATTATGTCTGGTAATGACTGTCGTCTCAATCGAGGCATTGGTTTTGATTTAATGGTTTGATTGTTCGCACTGTAAGGTCAGGAATACAACTTCAATAAACTGACTGAAGAAGAGGTGAATTCTTTAGGACTCCATTACGACTTCGACAGTATTATGCACTACGCGAGGAACACCTTCTCTAAGAGCACTTATTTGGACACAATTCTGCCACAGGAAGACCCGACCTCTAAGTCCAGACCAGAAATCGGCCAAAGAGTCAGACTTAGCAAAGGAGATATCGCACAAACAAAAATGCTCTACAGATGTCCGCGTGAGTGACCCTAACCTCCTTTTCTCTTATAGTTATGTTCATATTATAGAATAATTGAATCTTATGTGAGAAATGTTCAAAATTATTGAAATAGTTTTAATTATAATTGCATTTTCATAATGTGAATCATTTTCACTGCAATTCAGAAATCATAGCTTTCTTTGTCGGAAACAAATATCATTTAAAGGGATTAATTGTTTTGGGATTTCTATCCATTATTTCTATTGACTTAACGGTTCGTCTCTAAAAGCAGTTATTATAACAATTAAATCGATATAAAGTGTTTGAACTCAGAAATAATTTTGAGACAAAACTTGTGTTTTGGGAATTGATGTCTAGCTCTCAAATCCTTCCCCTTTTCATTGAACAGTAGTATTCAGACACAAATAGTAGAATAGAGAAACGACTCTAATATATCTGATTTTAACAGAAAATTCTGTGCATTCAGTGCTTTCGAATTTAGGCTTTGATTAAGACATTTCCAAAAATTGCTCTAAACTGTGACAATAGGGGTATTCAGACTAAACATGTTTTATCTTCGCTTTTAATTGATTCTCATTTGAACTAATATTTAATCAATTTTATTGAGCTCTCATTCAGATCTTTCAAAAGAGAACTAAAAGATAAAATGTTTTTAAAACATTTTCTTTATAAACATTAGTGACTCATATATAGTGCAGAAGTGACTCAAAAAGCAAACAGACTTTTATGGTTTAATTTATTAAATATTTTTATAAATTTCTCATTAATTTTAATGTTGAGAAGAGGACTACGCCTTAACATAAAGACCACCACTGGTTAGAACTGTAAACAATTCGCAAACTGTTATCGCAAAACCATTATTTATATATTCATTTCTCATTTAATCTTTTCATTACTGTTTGGTTTAGAAAAATAAAAACAAAATAAAATTCCTTTGAATTTATCAAATTATAAACTCTTAAAAAAATAATCACAACTTTTGATAGAAAACCCATTTATTTTTATACATTCATTACTTGAATGTTGTTTTTAATTATTCAAAATTTTTACTAATCTTATGAAATGATTTGTTTTATTTAAGCACAAATAAGCATAAGCTGTGAAAAACAGTAAAATGTTTTGTCATTTAAAAGCATAGTCTTGTGAATAATGTTCTAATTCATTGCCAGAGTTTTTGCAGAATTTAGATTTCATAATTCGGTTCCGATTAATTAAAATAATTAAAAGACATTCTTAACTGTTTGTCATAAAAATCCAAATATAAAATCAAGTTCGACATCACGTCTCGTAATCTTCTGATTCTTTTTTCAGATGTAATGTTAAGCCAAAAAATAAGTTTTGTTATAATTCACTATAATTGATATTCTATCTAAATGTACTTCTTTACTCTACTGTACCTGTTCCAGTAACTTTATTAAGAATGAGCTAGCTGTTAGGCATATTTGGGCTTATTTGCTTCGAAAAAATTGTTTTTCAAATCGATTAAAGAAAAATTTGTTATTTTGCTTTAATATTGGAATTTTTACAATAAATTATTTTTCAATGTCTTCATTGTTTTAAACAGAATTATTTAAAGCTTAATTAAATGTAATTGAATTGCATTACAATTTTTGTTATTAATCGAGAGTTTATTTTTGTTAGAATTGATTTTAAAAATTATTTATAGCTTTATTAATCATTTTTATTATTTTTCATATTTATATAAAATGATTATATTTTTTATAGATAATTATATTCTGTAAATAAAGGATGCGAAGTCTTAATCATCACCCCTTCCTTACTCTTTATAAATATTGATCTAATATTATAAATCTTTCAATTTATACTATATTTAATTGGAATTAGTTTTATTGCATAAATTCACAAGAACCCACTCCCCCCCCCCCATGAGCTGACCTGACACCCGTATCCTTGACTTACCTAAAAACTATGCCTTGTATTTGAAGAGATATCAATTTTGTTCTATAAGTGTAGTAATCAATGATATTTTGCGTACAAAATATAAATTATTAAATATTAAATAAGATAACATTCAACTTATATTTAGGCAATTGTTTATAAATTCTTTTATTAATTAGTATTATTCTATTGTGACGGGTCCTCGAATATAAACTGATAAAAGTATAATTACCCAGGCGTGCTTTCTTTAAGTGCTCATCTCTTAAGTATAAATAATATGATTTGAATCATTCAATCTAAAACACAAATTAATTCATCCATATAATTTATTTAATTAATTTTTTTAACAATACAATTCCAAGAATTAATATTCGTATTTGACGTCATTATATTTAAAATATTTAGCTTAAAATAAATTACATTTAAATTAATTGAAAATAAAAACAGACTTTAATTTATTATAATGTAATCAAAATAAACTTTTAAATCGAAACACTTTTAAATTTGTACTTTAAGTTCAGACAAATCGACAACAGTTTTGGATTAATGTTTTTCATTGATTGTATGAAATGAATTATTTATAACCAGAATTAGTTGAAAGAGTTGGCTAATTTAGAATTCTTAACGAACCATAATTTTAACACTTAAAATAGTATGATAATACATCTTAAATAATAAAGGAATTTATTATGAAATCTCAGTTACAGTTACTGGATAATTTTCTTTTAATTATATTTATAGCATAACTTAAATTCTTTAAACCAAATTGTTAGTAAAAGATAACAAAAAAGGAATTTAGCTATACACTCAATATCGTTTATAGTGAACCCGCTTATAGTGAATATCCGCTTATAGTGAATGATATTTAATAACAAT
>JAQFXN010002804.1:0-11953 GCA_034693365.1 Liacarus xylariae
GTCAAAGTGTAATGGTCAAAGTGTAATGGTCAAAGTGTAATGGTCAAAGTGTAATGGTCAAATGTAATTATTGTGAAACAAACAGCAAACTCATTCCCAAAGTGTAAACAACACACTGGAAATGCTTGTTTGAGAAGTCCTCCTGAAGTGAAAAGAGGTTTAGTGAACAAATTGAACGGTAAAAGAAACAAAAATTAATCAAAAGACAGATTAAAAGTAGTGATTAAGACATTCTTGAAGTTGTGGCGGAAGTGCGACAGTATTCACTCCTGTGCAGTCAGTGCTCATAAACAGTTCGGCTTCTTTGGAAACATTTATTTCAATTAACTTCTATTCTGTTTAGTTATTGCATTAAATTTGTTGAATTAATTGAATACTTTAGTTAAAATGAATGATAATTCCTCACTAATAAATAAAACAACTTTAATTTTTAAATCAAATCATTTATTTAAAATTAAAAATTATATCTTGATCCAATCATCTTTTTGATAACCTTAGCTATTTCTAACATGTTATCAACTTTATTTCCTTCAATGTATTGTTCTATAAATATTCTGAAAATACGTCACATTTGAGTCTCACGTGACACTGGGCGGAGGCGCCGGCCGTTTATTGTGAGGCACCACTTTTGCCTAACCCTACGGCTGCCTATATGTGAATCGTAAACATCATTTGTGCACTTTTTGTAATGCATACCAATTCTCATTTCACGCTATAATAGTATAGAGTCTGCGATCAGCTGTTCCTCTAGAGCTGCGGAATAAATGGTTGACAACATCTTTGCTTCTATTGGTAAACAAATAAAAGACTGGTTTTGAAGATATTTTGTGAATTCAATTGCCATAACATGTGTTGTCTTTAAGTCAATTCAATACTTGTTTTGAAATCATTTAAATTAGATATCAATTGAATGACTAAGTGATGGCGAGTCTAAAGCAGACACCCCTGACCTGCAGCGGACACACCCGACCTGTGGTGCACTTGCAGTTCAGTCCCATCACTACAAACGGCTTTTATTTGATATCCGCCTCAAAAGGTTCTATTGTTTATGTCTTTGGATTCACTAATAATTGAATGTTTGATTGCATACAACAGATGGAAAGCCAATGCTTCGGAAGGGAGAGACCGGCGATTGGATCGGAACCTTTGAGGGACACAAGGGTCGGACACACGAGTCATTAGTTGCCATATATTTAACTCAAATTAATTAATTGAATGACAGGTGCCGTTTGGGGCGTAGCTCTCAATAGTGACAGTCGACGTGCGGCCACCGGTGCCGCAGACTTCTGCGCAAAGGTTTGCATCAAATCAAGTGATTGTGTCATCTAATGTATTCAATTGTTGCGCAGATATGGGACGCCGTTTCGGGGCAGGAGTTGCATAACTTGACGTAATCTATAAACTGATTGTATTTCAATTGAGTGCTATTATTCTGACTTTGTGTTTGTCTTAAGTCACGCGCATATCGTTAAAAGTGTTGACTTCAGTAATGACGACAACTATTTAGTGACCGGAAGTAATGACAAATTGCTTCGACTGTTTGACGTCAACCAAATTGATTCCGGTTTTGATTTAATTTTGTTTCAATTGTTTGACAACTTATTAATAGTTTTAGTGAACCTATAGATCCGATTACATTCAGCGGCCATTCCTCTGCTATACGACACGTATTGTTCGCCAATAATTCCGAGACATTGATCAGTGCCTCTGAAGACAAAACCGTCAGATTTTGGGACCGAATTTCCAAACAAGAGATTAAGAAATTAGATTTCAATACAATTCCCTATAGTATTGAATTGTCGAGAGATTCAAAACTTTTATCCATTTGTTATGGAAATTATGTAATGTTTTGGGACATGGATTCCATGAATATGATTAAAGAGTTCAAAATACCGACTCAAGTCTTGTCTTCAACTCTACATCCGGACAAAAGTGTGTTTGTCTGCGGGGGAGAGGACTTCAAAATGTATAAATACGACTTCCATAACGGCAATGAAATAGGTTTGCGTACATTTCACTCAATTTCTCTGTTTTTTACATTTCATTTCAAATTATAGAATCATTTAAAGGACATTTCGGTGGAGTTCATTGCGTCCGCTTCTCACCCGACGGTGAACTCTATGCCAGTGGTAGTGAAGACGGGACTCTACGACTCTGGCAGACAATTGTCGGCAAAACTTATGGTTTGTGGAAATGCATTAATCCCGAGGACAGCGAACAGAATGAACAGCAATTGTCTAATAATGAAAACCACAATAACTCTAATAAATAGTTTTTATTAATTATTGAAAAATAAATTTTGGTTTAATTTATTTAATGAATAAATCGATTCATTTTTTCGATTAGTTTTTTATTTGTCTTCTTTAAAATGAGAAATTTTGCACAGCATTGGCCCCATTCTGCACCTTCAACAACAATAACATTAATCGACTACCGTTCCCTGTAAAAAATTAACCCCATTCTGCCCCTTTGCATAAATGTAGGGTAGGTGTGGACCGAATATACAGTCTATTACATAACAATCTTGGAATCTTCCATGGCCATTTCATACCATTATAATTTAAAACTGAATTTTTTTTATTTGATAAATTGAATTTCTATTTATATACTTTTGATAATTTACTGTATATTCAATTTTGGATAGAATCATCAAGATTATTGTATTAAACCTCTTGTTTATTTACAATATTCTCTAATATACAAATGTAGCCCTAACTCATATACTGTAGAAGACAAATGACAGAGTATATGACAAACAGCTTTCACAGAATAAAATTAGTGGTTCAGAATGGGGTGGGATGGAAACAAATCTATAATCTCCTTTTCCTTCGAAAGCGTCTAGAAATATGTGCCATTGTATTATAGAAGCAGGGATGAGCAGACTTGAAAATGCCAGGGAGGGTATTCTCTGTCAAATTCTCAAGAGATGGGTGTATTCCGAGCTTTAACGGAACAAATTTGCCAAAAATACCCCAAAAACAAGACGCAATCTTGTTCATTTTTGCATGGGGGTATCCTGCATAGGGAATACTGCCAAAATCATAGGGGTATTCCGGACTTTACCCACTGCGCATCGCTATATAGAAATATTGATATAACACAAGTTATATCGTATTGGAATAATTGAATTTCAAAATAACTAAATTCTATATTATTTACAAAACATAAATAGTTTTGTAAATATTTCATTTGAGTGACAATTCTTTTTATTCACTTTTATGAACAAATTGTTCATAAAAGCAGTTTTTAGACTACATAGAGAGTGATTGAAGGCTTCATTCATATGTGGAGAAAATGTTAAAAATAAGAAAAAATATCATTTATTTAATTTTAATAACTCTGTTCTGAAATTTATAATTCATTGACTAATAAATGTAATAAACGACAAATCAATATAAATAAATGTTAATTAATAATAATTTATTTTCAGAGTACCTCTGCTTTCACACCAAATAGTTTAATGTGTTTTGCTTTTAATTGACTTCAATATTGAGTTCATTTAAAATAGTTTTCTTTACTTTTATTCAAAACTTAAATCAAATTTTAATTTTATTTATTTTAAGTGCTTTGAATGCATTGATTTGATCCATGGGTTCACTTGAGGGACATATACTTCCGGCCACTTTTCTCCTGGGGTTTGGCTTTTGGTGGACTTATGCTCTCTTCGACCGATACTTCAAACAAATTTCGAACTCAATTGTCACCAGAAAACACATTCCATTTGAATGTACGGCCAGTTATTCACGTTTTGAGGGCTTCGTTAAGGTCTGGACTCTTAAGTGGATTCTTATTATTTTATATATTAATTAATTTAATATAAAACACGATTAAGAAGTTAATACTTATCTGTTTTGTCGAATCAGTTGATAATCACTATAATTGGCATAATTGCCGAATACATGACAGCTCTGGAAGACTATCGGTTCACACATATCGGTCTATATTTTGTCAATTGTTTAATTGCTTACCAGTAATTAAATACATTCAATTGCAGGCAATGCACAGCACATAACGATGTATTTATTCTTTCTCATCAATGGTAAGCAATATACCCCATGGGAAATGCCACTGATTTTGAATCTTCCATAGTCATTTCTATACCCTTAGTAATATTTTAAAAGCTCTAATATGATTTAGTCAAGTGTCAGTCAACTGTAAGTGTCATTTTTATTTATTACATTATAAATAATTAAATGCAAATTGTATCAATTTAAAATAAAATCAGAACTACTTTTTTTGGTAAAGTCAACAAGTCTATGAAAATATTATAATTTTGTGATTAGATATACCAAGATAAAATAAGAATTTTTATAAAAAAGAAGAGTCTAGATCAATTATAATATTCTATCTATCAAGTTTAAGATTTTTAAGATCGCTTAACAACTTTTGAAGTTGCATATAAGCATTCTGTCATTTTTTCTTAAATATTCCGACACAATATTTGTATATTAGAAAATATGATAAATAGAGTTTTTAGTCGCTTTATTGAATAACCATGTTGACTTTCCCAAAATTAAATACATAAATATAACTAACACATCGATGAATAAATCATATTATACACTGCCTTTTTCTTAAGAATAAACGGTTAGTAGACATAAACTTTAGGTTGGATTTATTTTATATTATTGATTAGTCTGTGACCGATTGTAAAAAATTAGTTTTAAATAAAAACTGAGTAATTCATAGAAACACTTTAAAACAAATTTTCTATTTCAAATAATTTGTAAGAGTATGGAAGATTCAAAATCAGTTTCATTTTTCCATGGGAATATATCTACTGAAGTGTTGCACCACTAAGGTTTCGCAAAGGGGTATGGTGAAATCACCATTTTATAGACGAGAAAATGTCAAAATAATCAATTAATGATAGTACTTCGCACCTTATTTAAAGAGGATAAAGGTGATATCACAGCCTAAACCTGATGCTAATTAAATCAAAAATAAATATTATGATAACAATCTCTGAATCAGTACATAACATGATATACAAAAATTATTTCTTTTACTATAAACACTTATGCACCAGATCATATTTCTGTTAAAACTTCGAATTCATATTAAAGCAAAAACTAACTTTATATAATAACCTTGTGTAAACTAAAATTTCAAAAAATTTAACAACAATCTCAATTCAAATGATTATAGATTATATACTGAAAGGAAATATCAATATAAACTTTTAACTAGTTAATAAACTAACATTGAGATATTCAAACATCGAATTAACTATGTTAACATTGAGTACTCAAACATTTCTTTGATTCATTTGACAGAGCTTCTCATTAGGAACAGCATTCCGAAGAAAAACTTTTGAGTACTCACTGCTAACAAGTTGAATTTCAGGTCAGGTTTTATTAATGGTAACCCGAAATGAACTTGTTAAAAAAATAAAATAAAATTTGAATCCGATGTAAAATTTCACGGGGAAGCCGATTATGCAATTAAAAAAGTCTATCTCGAATATTATTCAACTTTATATTTTGATTTTTTCAAGTTTTTTATATTTTATATCAATTTTTTTCATTTCTAGTAATTTCATTCTGTTCTCTAACAATGGTATAAATTTTATTCAAATTTGACCACTTTTCATCAAGGTGTGACATCTAATTTTTGAAACATTTAGAAATTTTTTCAAAATTTTAGTGATGACAGGGGAGGGGGTGAACACTTTATTGGATTTCATTGGGAGATTAGAGCTTTTTCGAAAATTCCGGTGAGGGAGGGATAAGCAAACATTTTCAACTAAATACTAGAGTTTTAGCACATTTTTGACACAATAGTAATCATAACATCGGGAACTTCAGACCTATTGATTGAATTTCAACTTACATTTATTTGTATTCATTATTTAAAGGAATAGTCGATCTATTGGTATACAATGGATATCCGGTGCCAACCAATTGTGATTACATGTCTTTGGCCATTGCGGTTGCAGTGGAAGGTTTGCTCTTCTGTTTCCATCTGAACGGAAGGTTTGATTAGTTGGATATCTATTGAATACATTTAATCAGTTGATTATCAATACTATGACTGACCAGAACGGCACTGGACATCCACGTCCACACTCTTCTGGTTGTGGCTGTAATCGCATCTTTCGTTTCAGTAATAATCGAATGGAGATATCGGACGCATATGTTATCCGCTTTTTTCCGGAATCTTTGCACTTTACTACAGGGCTGTTGGTTGTGTGCGGTCAGACATACCATTCCTTTTGTCAATATCCATATTCTAACCAATTATTTCGAACTATTAGATCGGTTTCATACTGTATTCCCCATTCTCTAACACCAAAATAGTGGACAGTCATAACAATATAATGCTTTTAACCGAAAGTTTATTATTACAATATTATTTATAAATTATAAACCCAACACTTTAATCTGCACAGCTAATAGATCAACTTGTTAGTGTTTCGCTTTATTTTATATTATTTGATTAATCTGTTACCGAGAGCTTAATTTCAATATTAAATATAATAATTAAAAATAAAAATTTTGTTATAAAGAGTGTCTATCAATGACTAAGTTGTCATTTCAAACTTATATGTGACTGTCGTTTAAAGATTAGTATAAATATAACTACATTAAGCGAAACACTAAGAGCTGTGCAGATTAAATTTGTGTTGGGTTTAACTAAATTTTTTTTAATTAATTTAAGTCACAAATATCTATTAGTTATGCTTACATAACAACAAAGAAGGGTCAGTTCGACAACAATTAAATTTTTTGTCTGATTACTAAAAAAAAGACTGGAAAACTCTGTCCTGTCTTCCAGATTTAGTCATCCCTAAAGACCTAAATCGGGCTAATAGATTTGCATTCTTGCATGGGACAATTTACAAGAATTAAAATATGAGCGTTCGCCTAATTTTTGAATTCTGTTTCCGACTGAAGTTAAAAGTTTTTAATAAAAACAAATTCTGTATTTTTATTAAATACAGTCAAAACTGGTTATAACGAGCTGCTCGGTTCCAAAAAATCGCACGTTATTACGAGGACTCGTTATAAAAGAACAACTTATAATGTGAAAAGTACTATTGGTTCCCCGTTCCTGAGACCCTGCTCGTAATAACAAGGAACTCGTTATATCCAGGCTCGTTATAACCAGTTTTGACTGTATAATAAAAAAATATTATTTTATAAACTCTTTATTTGAATCAATAAATATAACCAAAAATCAAATCAAATACTAAAAGTTTAAGAAAACTTATTTCTATGAGAAAAAATTGATATTTTCTTATTAAATAGAATTTTAGATTTTCTCCTGTAAAGTTTAATGTAAGGTTTAACTTTAAAAAACTCCTTTCAGAAGAGCAACTTGTAATTGCTGCACTTTTAAAGGCCAGAATTTCTTCATAACTTAGTTTATCAGTCGTTTGAATAGTTTTATCGTTACTTATAATGTCATAAATGTCTTTCATATGATTAAAACCTTTATTTTTATCCAAAATATTCTTAAATTTCTCGAATACTATCTGTCCGACTGTGCCGGTTATGGCTTCTAATTGACAATATATAGACGTCACTAATGAAATACTATCAATAAGTAATATCTCATTGTCTTCTAACTTAGTTATGCATTTTTCCAGAAATGAGAAATTTGTTGAAATGAATTGTTAATCATTTAATATGTTTTTATCACTTCTCAACAAATCTTTAATGTCTTTAATTAGAATTAAATCGTTTGGGTTTAAAATTTCGATTACTTCACAGAATTCACGATAATATTTGGTGTAATAACTAATAGTTCTGATCCAACTGTGTCTGATTAGTAATTGGGGGTAAAGGCAAATCAGGAAACCTTTCACTGAATAACTGCTGTCTGAAATCACGTTTATTGAATATCGCTTTACCACAAGAAATCAATATATTGACACTTATAGAGGTCTGCGATTAACTCACACACGTTGTTAAGTGCGTGAGTCAAACATGTGAGATGAGTGAGTTTCGGAAAAGTATTACAAAGTATTTTTCCAGCTTTTCATATAACTCGCCGCATCTGTCACTAAAAGAACCCTTTCGTATAATATTGCTTTTTGCTCGAGGGGTAGGAGAGGACTGGGCGTCCGATCCAATCGATTAAATAAATAAATAAAGAAACGGTTATTTCGAAAGAAACTAAATATTCATTTAAATACAAAACGGTTTTAATGCGAATTTGAATTACAATTAAAATTAGAGAACTATTCGAGTGAACGACTGAACACTGAATGCAAAGAATTTAGCAATAAATTCGATTATAAATACAAAAACAATAAAATTAATGTTTGAGTCCTCGCGCTTGTCGTTCTGTACTCTCTTTCTCTCTCAACCATCGCCTCGTAATAGACAACTCGTTCCTCAAATACCTGAGCAATATCTCGAGGACTAAGCAATGCTGTCTGTGGTCGTGGACCACATCCCCCTCCCTCTTGGCCTGGGGGCCACCAATGGGGACATTCACGGTCGCCGAGCTCTCGATGATTTTTCCGTCAATCGTATTGCGCACCTGTCCTTCGTTTGATTTGAGGTCTGGTGAGTCGAACCAATCGTCTGAAGAGTCCATTGTTTGAGGCGTTTGTGTCAAATGTTTGTTTACTTTTGTCGAGAAATCGTTCATAAATTTCGACTGAATATTCGTATTATTGTTTCGATTCGAGTCGTTTCTCTTCTGAGGTCTCTGTGTGTCCACAAAATCGGTAGGAACCGTCGGCAAAACGTTTTTAAGTGATATCTTTGTAACCGGACATCCGATTGAGTCAGGATTTTCACTCATTTGGTCACAAATGTCGATATAATCGGAATTTTGCTTAAAATTTACGCAATTTATTTGCGTTTTGTTTTCTATGATTTCTTGCGTTGTTTTTCGATCCTTTTCTTCATTTTCTTCCAGATTTCGACTGTGATATCGATCCAAAGCGCTTGAATGTGCGATAAAAAGTCGTTTTATGGTATGTCCGTCGCCTTCGAGTTCTCCCAATTAGTAGGTTTCAGGTCCAAGCGTTCTCTTCACGATTACAGGTTAGATGAAATGTAGCGACAATTTGTTTTTGACGGATGCTTTGCAGGGATTCTGTATTTCAAAAGTTCCCGATTGTGAAACCGGACTTTTTGTGCATTTGGTTGTGTTTTTCTTTCCGAAACGTCTGTGTGTTTCGTGATTTCATTGTCGCCTCTTTTCTCGCGGTTTCTACGCTTACCAATGGTGTCGCCTGTTGTTTACCGACTGTCTCGAAGTGCAGATAACGAGGAGTAAAGCCGGTTGTCGTGTGAGGCGTGTTATTAAGGCCAAACGTAGGGCTGAACTTCACTTAAGATAGAATTTGTCGGCTAATATGAGACGCACGCCATTCATAACATTTCCATTCATGTGCTCACATAACCCGTTGGCACTCGTATGAAACGGAGCGGTTACCAGAGGTTTGACGCCGTTGTCCAGTAAGTAATTCTTGAACTTTTTCGACACAAAATTAGTTCCGTTGTCGGAGAGGAGAGCCTTCGGAGCTCCGACTGATTCGAAGTTGGTTAAGGAAACCAATAGCGGCTTCAGTTGTGCTACTCAGTCGCCTTCACCCACACATATCTCGAGTGAGGGTGGACCACTACAATGACATACTTAACGTACGTGTTGTTAACAGCGGCTCCGATGAAAACAGTATCAATAGCCCACAACTTATTAGGGGTCTCGAGTGTCTCCATAGGCTTCGAGTGTCCGTAAGTCGTCTGAGCAGTAGAGTGATCGGTGTCAATAACGTGTTGTGTTAGCGTTGGCGGCACAACCAGTCTGTCTAAGCCGGTGTGACGAACGCATGCCAGTCCTCCCTTACGTCTAACGTTTAGAAGTGAATGCTTCTCTAACTCGTGCTGTCGAGCGGTTATTTCGCTGACCGACAAGTAGTTGACGATATGGTTGAGACTGAGCGCGTCTGACACAGGATTTTCGGATTTGTCGTCATGTTGTTCGAAGACTTGCGAGTACGTCTCGAGTGACGACTCGCTGGGCGTTGACTCAGGCGTAAGGCTAATACTTATAGCACTGACTAACGGTTCGACGCCGACAAGAGTTGATACTTTGGGAACGCCTTCGCCGCAATCGATCTTTAAATTGAACGCGCGAACGCCATCCATACCAATGAGGCACTCATGTCTGAACCCATCGATTACGCGAAACGCCAGCATTACTGTCAGGTTGCCGTGACGGACTTGTTGTATGACTGTTCCCGAGACATCCTGTCTCCGTAGGCGAATCGCATACGCACAGCGAACTGTCGATTTGGAGTGAGTCCCAGACCGCGAGCGGTTGCATCAGACATCGGACAAATGTTAGCGCCGGTGTCGAGAAACGCATTGATTATTGAACCATTTCCGAACGTCAATTCGTAGTACAAATAGCCTCCTACAATTACGTTACTGACCTCTGGATGAGTCGTTGAAGTTGTTTACGATTGAGACGTTGTGTTAAGCGTATTGCCAGTCGCTGCGGCAGAATCTGAAGTTCGGCCCATAGGTTGCTGTCCTGTTGTCGACTTATTTGTGAGCAAAGGACACCACCGGTGCCAATGGTATTAAGTTCTTCCGTTGGCGAGGCAATGGCGGCAGGGATCTTTCGGCGGTAGATCTGATCGTTTGTATTTGCGTCTTATCCTTGAGAACGGTCTTCGGTTGTGTCTTCTCCACAATAAAGACGCGCGGATTGCGAGTATTATTATCATTGCGTGCATAGCGGTTACGACAAGACCTTTCGTACTTTTCAGCGGCTCTTAACCAATGTTCAGGAGTGTCGAACTCGTGTGTGCAGAGTTGCGAACGGTAGTGCTCTGGCACGCCATCCAACAGAAGAGAGACTTGACTGCTGTCGCGAATGCCTGCGTCGTCTAATAACCGTTTCTTTTCATTGTAATAATCGACGACTGATTCGTTCCCTCGTAGGGTGCGATGAATTGCTTCTATTAAGGGGTCGCCTCTTACGCCAGTGAACCGTAGAATAAGTCGATGTCTCATTTCGGTCCAACTACGTGTTTCTCTCTTAGGGAACAACTCGCGGGCCGCAAACTCCAGGACGACACCGGACAAGTGGCGGATAAGTGTGTTCACTCTCTCGACGTGAGAGTAATCGGCGGTCAAAATGTCGAATATCTCAGCCAATGTCTCAATCTTTACTGTTGACTCCGGTCCCGTGTATTTATCGCATGAGGCCATAAGGACGTTGAGGTGTGTGGGCTATATAGTACCCGTCATTTCGGTTGCGATCATTACCAATACCTCTCTCTTCTGTATTGTAGTCATGTCGTGTCAGTGGTGGTCGTGTGCTCTGAGCACAGGGTGTGTGACAGTTGGCACCCATCGCTGTGTTTGACATCTGTGGGTCAATAATGTTAACACCAGTCGTGTAGTTATTCGTTGCGAAACGTTCACTGTTTTGAGTTCTGCCAAAGCGCTCGGCGTATGGCCTGTGCTCTCTTGAATCGTAATCGAAATCGTATCTAATCATTGACGGATGAGTGTTCTCAGGACGCGGTCTTTGCATCTCTGCGCCTATCGTTAAATTAGACATTCTTTGGTCCAATGCGTTGGTACCCGTCCTATGAGTGTAGGCATCCATTGTCGTTCTCGTCGTTACCATAGGACTAGAGGCCTGGGATTTCAAACCGTTAGCTGTCGGTGGCGGAGCGCTCCGGGGTCTTCGTGCTGTGCGGTGCACTCGATGGAACGTTTGAACTGTGTTCAGCGCCGGTGAAGCAGCGGGTGTTCGACCCCTAGGACTAGTCATGGGTTCCAACGGTCGGTTTCGTAGATTATAAAACATTTCTAACGGAAACAACGGGTTATTTTCTGAGAATAAATGTTTATTTTGCCGAATCTGAGCCAAAATGTGGTCGAGGGGTAGGAGAGGACTGGGCGTCCGATCCAATCGATTAAATAAATAAATAAAGAAACGGTTGTTTCGAAAGAAACTAAATATTTATTTAAAT
>JAQFXN010002805.1:0-11952 GCA_034693365.1 Liacarus xylariae
TCAAAGTATATCACTAGCTATCTATAACATTATATGGATATATACTAAGGCTGGCAATAGGTGTGCAATTTTGGCTGAAAACAGTTGTATAATGCATTGGAATGGATCCATATATCCCTGTCCGCCTTTAATGCCAACCTTTATTTTGTAAATTTATTAGCTTTAAATGACCCTAAGCTCACGAAAGTAGATTCAGAACTCGAATTTTGATTCTGATTGAAATGTTCACACAAATTGATGCAATAGTTTAAATGTTTATTTCTATTCCATTTACGATAACTTAATTAAAAACTCAATCAATCATTAACTGAATATTTGATAATAATTTCAATATTTATTGAATTAATTGTTTTAAAGTTAAAACTCATTCAATAAGAAATTCTAATTTTGATTCAATCGATTTATTTCAGAATTGATTCTTAAAGAAAAATGAGTTCAAACATAGATTTGAAAATATCTGGTCTTAAATGTAATTCTTGTGTTAAGAAACTGAAGTCAGCTCTGGAACCGATTGAGGGAATCACTAATATTGAGATCGATCTGAAGAGCGGTCGAACACAAATCAGTTATGACTCAGAAGTGATTGATTTGAATGCAATTCTTGAAGTTATCAAAAGTGATTCAAAACTATCGATTGAATCAATTGAAGAACAAAATAAGTCATTGAATAAAAGTGAAGACATTAACAGATCAGTTGAAGAGAAGAATAAAAGGAATTCTAAAAAAATATACGCTCCGTCTGTCAGACCAGTTAAATGTTATCTATTGATCAAAGGCATGACCTGTGCTTCATGTGTGGCCAATATTGAAAAGAATCTTATGGCACATCCGGGTATTTCCAGTGCTTTAGTGGCGTTAATGTCTAGAAAAGGCGACATTGAATACAATCCAAAGGTTATTAAACCGGAAGAGATCGCAGAGATTGTCAATGATATGGGATATGAGGCGGAGGTTATGGAAACACAAAGCGCTAAATCACTTCATGACATAACTCTTCATATTTTGGGCATTAATTCTGAATCAGATATAAAAACAATTGAAGCAGAAATACACAAACAATTGGGCGTTAAAACAGTGAACATATCATTGGAGACACAAAAAGCTAAAGTTGTTTACGACCCGGAAGTGATTGGACCGCGAGATATAGTCAGATGTATTGAACACTTGTCCGGCAGTGGTTTCACTGCTTATCCAATCAGCGATTCGAAGGGTAGTTCTGCTGATGAGTCAATGCTGGAAGAGATCCGGAAGTGGAGGAATAGTTTTCTATTCTCTTTAATATTCGGTGTTCCGACACTTTTTGTTATGATATTCTTTATGTATGTATTGCCAGAGATTAGACCGCATGAGTCCATGTGTTGTTTAGTGCCGGGACTATCACTGGAAAACCTATTGTTGCTATTGTTGTCAACGCCGGTGCAGTTCATCGGTGGCCGACATTTCTATATTCAGGCCTATAAAGCACTAAAACACGGAACGGCTAATATGGATGTACTGATTATGTTGGCCACGACTATCGCCTACTTCTACAGTCTGGCCATTTTGCTCTACTATATGATTAGGGGCTTTGATGCGAGTCCGCCCACGTTCTTCGACACACCGCCAATGCTTTTAGTGTTTATAGCATTGGGTCGTTGGTTGGAACATATGGCCACTCGCAAGACATCCGAATCTTTGGCCCAATTAATGTCACTCCAGGCCACTGAAGCTAATTTAGTCGAAACTAATGGTCCAAATGTGGAAATCAAACCCATTTCTGTTGATTTGGTTCAAAGAGGAGATGTATTGAAAGTGTTCTCTGGGGGCAAAATACCTGTCGACGGAAGGGTTATTGAGGGCGAATCTATGGTCGATGAGTCGCTTATCACAGGAGAGTCACTGCCTGTCCATAAAAAGATTGGTTCACTAGTTATCGGCGGTTCGATTAATCAAAAAGGCGTTCTACTCATGTATGCGACACATGTGGGCAAAGATACCACACTTTCACAGATCGTTAAACTGATAGAAGAGGCGCAGACATCGAAAGCGCCGATACAACAGTTGGCCGACAAAATCGCCGCATATTTTGTTCCTTTCGTTTTATTCACATCTTTGGCGACACTTATTGTTTGGCTTCTAATCGGAAACACTTATTATGACTTAATTTTAAGACAAAACCAAATGCTTTACGAAAAAATGGACAAAACAGAAGTTATTATTCAGTTTGCATTTCAATGTGCACTCAATGTTCTGACCATTGCCTGTCCCTGTGCTCTGGGTTTGGCCACTCCGACTGCAGTAATGGTTGGCACCGGAATCGGTAAACATCTAAAAAGTTTTATTTTCGTTTTAGTAAAAAAATTCTTTAATTTTAACTTAAGGTGCAATCAATGGTATACTAATTAAAGGCGCAGAACCGCTTGAAAATGCCCATAAATTAGGAGCCGTTATATTCGACAAAACGGGAACTATAACTCACGGCAAACCTGTTGTCACTAAAGTTCTTATTATCAACAAATTCCAAGATCTTCTATCTCTGCAGCGTATGTTTGCAGCTGTGGGTATAGCAGAGGCCAATAGTCAACACCCGATCGGTACTGCGGTCTCGAAATTTGTCGATCGATTTCTTAAAATGAATGGAAACAGTTTTGGTAAATGCGATGAATTCTTAGCCGAACCCGGATTTGGTATCAAATGTACGATCAATCGCAAGATTATCGATGAGATCACAAGTGAAGACAATTGTATTTTGTCATCGAATAACCGAAATAATGAAGAGTTCGTTGATTTAAACTCGAAAATCGAATATTTAAATGAAGAACCAATTGATTTCAAATTAAATGAACAAAACTTTTCTGTAATTATCGGAAATCGGAAATGGATTCGAAAACATGAGATTATTATCGATAAAGATGTCGATCAAGAGATGAATGTTCTCGAAGACGACGGACAAACAGTCTTTTTATGCGCAATCAATGGCCAATTAATGTGTACTCTAGCAGTTGCCGACACCATTAAACCCGAGGCCACACTCACTATCTATACGTTGAGAAACCGATTGGGTTTGGATGTGATTCTATTGACTGGTGATAACTTAGCGTCGGCCACAGCTATTGCACGTAAAGTAGGTCTCAGACGAGTGTTCGCCGAAGTATTGCCATCACATAAAGTGGAAAAAGTTAAAGAATTTCAGCGCAAAGGTATCAAAGTTGCAATGGTTGGCGACGGTGTCAATGATTCGCCCGCTTTAGCTCAGGCAGACGTCGGTATTGCCATCGCCAACGGCACAGATGTGGCCGTCGAGGCGGCGGATATTGTTTTAGTGCGAGTGAGTATTGAATGCAATTATTTTCTGATGTTTTAAATAACTTTTGCCTTAAGATTACGAAAATCTCTATAACATTATAAATGAAAATACGGTTGTATTCAATGAAATATAATATTTTGTGGTTTTATTTACTTAAAGAATGACTTATTAGACGTTTACGCGACAATCCATTTGTCCCGAAAGACTGTTCACCGAATACGACTCAACTTTCTCTTTGCAATAATATATAATCTAATTGGCATTCCATTAGCCGCCGGATTATTCCTGCGCTGGAGTTTGATTCTTCAGCCCTGGATGGGAGCGGCAGCAATGGCCGCCTCTTCTGTCACTGTTGTCTGTTCTTCACTATTACTGCGATTATATAAGAAACCGAATCGACAAAAGTTGGAAACTAAGGATTACTTAAGGTATTTGAAACGATTAAATGCGGACAAAGATTTCGACTCATTATCACTACATCGCGGAGAGGATATGGACAGAAAGATTAGGACAAAATGATTAAATATATTAAATATTTTAGACTTAAAAATAAATGAATATTTAATTAAAATCAGAAATACTGTTAAAATAATAAGTTATTAATAACTAAATGTAATATTTATTTAATTAAACATTAAATTAATTAATGATTCATTCAATGCTTCAATTGATTTCAGTGAACAGATTGTATTCAATTAATTTACAACAAATTTGATATAAGATCTCTTGTTCTCCTATATAACCAAAATTGTCGGATATATAGAGTTTTGTTTCAATTGTCTTCTGCGACAATAGAGTCGTCTTCTTGTGTTTCACTAAAATTCAAATCAGGTTTAAGTTCTCTTATGAGTTCCAAATCAGTTGTGACCGTATTTGTACTCAAGATAGTGTCGGCGCCATCTCCTGCACCCATCTCTGCAGAGCATAAGTCAGCCGAAGATAAGGAAGTGGATATAAGTGGAGCGGTGGGCGTATTATTAGACAATAGTAGTGAATCTCGCTTTTTCTTCGGACAAGTAGTTTTGCCAAAAATCCTTTCCCGGTGTCCCACAGCTTTACAATAACTACATTTTGGAGGACCGGCTCTTTTGCGTTTGCTCGACGACGGAGAAGTACCGGCACTTTTAGAATCCTTTTTCTCGACTTTCATCTTCTTATTCTTTGGCGTAAAAATACTTTTTCTCTGAAATCATTTCAACAATAAATTTAGTGATAAATAAGAGAAAAAAGGTATGGCTTTGAATGGACAGGAAATATCAGCAATAGCACCATAGAAAATATAGGAATAGCATTACCCCTCTCCATAAAAAAGCATTAGGTCAGGGGAAAAAGACAGATCTATTGTCCGAATTGCTAGAGCACAGAGGAATAGGAGTTAAAAATCGATTTTCGATTACTCACAGCATTTGAATCATTATTTGTGTCTATTTTTATAATATTAGACTCAATCGAATCGACCTCCGGGTCGGGACAGACCAGTGTCTGATATTTGGTTGGAGTAAAGTCTCTAATATTGTCCGATAAATACTTTTTGCGCTCGAATGCCATTCCGTCGATCTCTAGACATTCGGGTAAATCACCAGAAATTGTGTCCAAGTCTTCACTTGCGATCAGTGCATAACTGATTGTATCGCTGTTTACTAATCTCCTGCAGAGCACAAGACCAGGCACTTCATTACTGATCTCGAAATGATTGTTATTCCTTAGTATAGAAGAGTCCAAATTGTTTATATGACTGAACTTCTCATTCCAATCGAGTAATGGAAACTCAATATCTCCGCTATCATTGCCCACCAGTACTGGTGTTATTGCATTGGAAGGACCACAACATCGTTCAGCGATTTGGTAGACGTCTTGCAGACTATTTATATCGCAATTACGGAACTTTTTCTTGAATACACCCATAAACAAGTCATTCCAAACTCGGGAGTGACCCGAAGGCATGTATGAGAGAATTATTTTCTCGTTTAAACCTATAAACGAATATAAGTTTATAACTTATTAAAGGTGTTGAAAATCTGAGACATAAAAGGGATACCGGAATACCTCCTCCAATCATAGAGGAAGAATGCCAATTACCGCAACTAACAACGCGCATAAGTGAGCTTTTGGTATTCTCATCCCAAGAGCAATGGGCCCAAAGGTTCAATTCTCGTTAAAATAATCATAATATTTTGATAATTCCTATGAAAAATGTTCTGATTCTAGTAAATCTCGTGAATTTCACAAAATCCCTTCCAGGACATGCACTTATTAAGTTTTTACTGAAAAATTGCCCCTAAGACTTGCAACTTTTCCGCAACCTTTGGTTGAGTTTCCAAAAAATCTTTTGTGAATTTTGGAAATGTTTTTTTTATAATAAAGTACTTAAAATTAAAAGCGAATATATGTATAAAAATGTTCAATTGATTGCATACCTGTGACAGATCTCCACATGAAGTACGCGAGAATGTGATTGTTTTTGCTTTGTTTTATACAATTGTCTCCGAAATGACAATACGTTTGACTTTCATTGAGTGCGTAATGAGTGAAGAAATGGTTGATTAATGAGACCGTAATGTCCGGCAGTTTGTCTGCGTTTCCCATAACGAACTCCGGTATTATATAGAGATAGAACTTATCTAACGGTTCAATACTGACACCAAAAAGTGATACTTTATATGCGGACGAGAAGTAAATGGAAGAGAGTCTGCTCGCGAAGGGCAGAGACACTGTTGTATACCAATCGAAGGTGTAGTGCATAGAAGTCGGGTATGTCTTGTCCGGACCCGTCTGTTCAGAGGCCGTCTGTTGGCTCTGTTGCAGTGATTGTCTGCAGGCGTCCACAACTGTCTTATAGTACACCAATTCGTGATGGATTTGACTTAAATGATGGATATATTTCTCAGTCGAACGTAATTTTCGATTTTCATTCAATGGTTCCGGTTTTGAGATTATGTACTGATGTTCTCTACACTCCCGACATATTTCATATCTGTTTTTATTAGAGATAAAACAAAAATGTTTTTCAAATATGTCTTTAGTCGGACATAAAGATTCAGTACTTGTTTTTAGGAACCATAACATTAGGACAGAGCCAATCCCATAGAGCGCCCCAAAGAGCGAATGAGACGCCTTCGCGCTTAAGATCGCGACAACAAATCATATATTGATCGTAAATGTATTTTCTGGTCATATTGGCCACGGCTGGCAATAGATACAGGTCTTTAATGGCGCCATCACTGGCCACATACCTGCCCGGCAACTGTAGCGCATGTTGTTCTGCATAGTTTCTAATGAAAACCACTGCATCCTTGCGCTGATCATTTGGCTCCGATTTGATCAACGCTTTAGTCATTTGTGCGCTTTCATGAGCTTTCGGTGATATTCCGTAACTCAAGAATTGTTTCATAACATTCTTTACTCGTTTTTCACCGCAACCGAAGATAAACAAAAAGAACTTTCGGCAAACCTCTTGACCACGAAATCGGAACTGTGTTCTCGCGTTCTTACGGTCTTTAGGCCTGTGTTCTGAACATCAATGGAATAGAAAATAATATTTAGAAAAATTTTAAACAACAGCCTCTAAATCGAGTCCGACTGACCCTTCCCTGGCTATCCCTTTGAATAAAAAATAAATTTTTTTTTGTCCAAACCTTTAGCGATAGTCGTCGGATGGTTTTGGACCAAAGCATTCATAGCTCCGAGAAGTAGCAAATGCTGGTGATTGATGTGATCGGGACAGTACTGGTCGGCGTCGAGTGCATCCAAATGCGCCTCAAAGGCCATGAATTTGGGGAACTTCTCGTGACATTTCCTATTACAACCGCATCCGTCCCTAAAGTATTCATCAAAGACTTGTTCGCATTGAACCAAATTCCTGGGGATGTCATCCAAATTGTGGAGAACATTGCGAAGCGTTGGAACAGCCTCTGCATCCCCGTCCACATCACCGTTGGTCTCTAGAGTCGAAGCGATTATAAATTCTGTTCAATACATTAAACAATAATTTGATTTATAATTTAAATAAAATATATTATAATTTTCAGTAAATCTATTGATTGGTAAGCATTGCGTAACAGACCTTCTTCTGGAACTGATTCGCTCACGTAATCAAATCGACCGACACTTTCTATTTGTTCTGATATGTGAACCGATTCCATGAAGAAGTCAGGAATAATGTCTTTGACATCTTCTGGAAGTGATTCCGCACTATATTGTGCTATCAGTTCTGATATCTTGTCGTTTGAGTCCATTTTTAGACAAAAATAAGTAAAATTTTGTCCAAATTCTTGGGAATAAAACCAAAAGATATGCCGAAAATATAATTTAAAATCTATTGAAAAGAGTTTAGAGAAGTATTTAAAAAGTTTGTCATTTGTTTTGAGTATTGGATGAAAATTAGTTAAAAATATTTGAGAATAACTCGAATATTAAATGAATCACTAATTGAGAAATCAATTAACAATTTTGAACTAAAACTATATATTTATGAGAAAATAGTTTTTGAATTCATTATAAAGAACTGTAAGACTGTATCCAAACTGTAAGACTAGTCTAAACTGTAATCAAATAATATATTTCCTAAACTATAATAAACTGTAAATAAGGACCAAATCTTATTTGGCATACAATACAGCAATACATACATTGAGTTAATGTAAAATCAAAATCAAAAACAAATACAAAAGTCTAACAAATTTTTGTCAAATTATAACTCATTAGTAAAACAATGTTTTCTTACTTTTATTTTATTAATTCATATGATTTGTTGCTATGCTTTCGATTATATATCGATTTAATGCTATTAATTGTGTTTAAATGAATTGAATGTTTAGTTACAGTATTTGAAAGTATAATAACAACAAAACAGCACTTTTTGTTGTGTAAGCGAACACAAAATGGCGACAAAAGGGACTCTGATTTCGATGCGCCAGAACTGTCAGTACAACTCAGGTATGCCTTTCCATACATTACGACCTCTAAAACAGCTCATATCAAACGTACACTTATTTAGTGCACAAATCTATGTTTTACTGCCTGTAAGTCTTGTGCACTAAACAAGTGTACGTGCGATACGAGTAGTTTTGTCATGTGATGCACACCAGAGTTGTAATGATAGCCAAGACATATGTCTGATATGTGTTCAGCCAATCGAATAAGTCGTTCCTTTTTATATGCATTGAACGCGCCTTTTGGTTGACGTTTCAAATCTATTAAATCTAATAAATGTCTTCACTTTTTTTCAAAATGTACTCAATTTTAAATTAATTTAGTTTTACTTTTATTTATTCAATTAAATAAGTTATCGACCGATATATCAGCGCATATGACCTCAACTGTTGCCCATTTTTGAGTTCAAATGGGAAAACAGCCATTCATTCTGAGGAATGCATTCTATGCTCAAAAGCACTTTGAGATCACAAGAATATTCTGCAAATTCTTTATTACATTTTATATTTTTAGTTTTGCAATACTTTCCTTTAAACCCTTTAGTCTTCCAATATTCTTTGGCCAATACTGTGGTCTCGCACATTTTCATATTTAATAATAAATTATTATATCAGGGGTAGCCAAGGGGGTGGTATTACCCCTTGTGAGTTTGAGATTTTGCAAAATATCTCCACCTATAACCCCTTGACTCAGCTGACCTTGGCTACCCCTGTAAATACCAATGAGTAGAGATGCAAATTTTCAAATTTCTGCCGACCCTTCCCTACCCTTGACTTAGTTAAAAAAATTAACCCTTCCCTACCCTTTAATTCTTATTCCCGAAAAAACCCTTGAATAAACCCTAGAACCATTGTTATACAAAATTGTAATCTGATTCTATTACATACAGTGTATTTATAGCAGAAAATTTGAAATACAGTATAATTGACTTTCACTTAATATAAATCATAATTAGATCTAATAAACAATAATTTGTCGACATTTAGTGGTTCCAGACCTGATCGACGATCTGTTAACGTAAGTCCAGCGTAACATTGTTTGTACAAAATAGACTGAAACCAAGGGTTTTTATAAAACCCTTTTATCAAATTTCAAAACCCTTCCCTACTCTTTAAAAAATTTTGTCGACCCTTCCCTGCCCTTAACCCTTGAGGGTTTGTACAGGGAGCCCGTGGTACAAGGGTATAAAATTTGCACCTCTACTTCAAACTATCATTTAGTTGTAATCCACAGATGATTCAAATATATCAAACATTTAGCAAATACACTAAGAGGTTGTATACTATGTGTGCAGAAATAAATTGTAAAGAGTTTATATAAAGACATCCCCATTGATCATATCTGGTATGTATTCAAGTGTTTTATTTTTTTATACTATATTTTCATTCTCTATAAAGATTTGAAAATTGTTTGAATGACTCGTCCAAAGGCACAGATATAGTCGACTCTGAGAATGGAATTAATATAAACAAAACGATTACTAATTGTTCACAAAATGAGAGACAAATACCTAAATTAGTTATGAATTCAGAGACATCGGAACCAATAACTGTTCCTTATTTGAGTCCATTAGTGTTGCGTAAAGAGGTTGAGAATGTGCTCAACAATGAGGGCGACTTAAGTTTGGCCAAACCTGAATTTGTTGACGATCACCCAATCATTTACTGGAACTTAATTTGGTATTTCAAACGCGTAAACCTTCCCTCACATCTTCCGGGTCTTTGTCTTTCGGCCAATACTTTCAACAAAAATAAAGTATTTATAAAAATTAACTTTTGTTCACTTAAAACATAAAAACAAATTATTTACTTATTTTTAGTCACAAAATATGGAAAATTGGAAATCAAGTGATTGTCGGAAAGTGTCGGTGCGTTGTATGTGGGATAACGAGAAACTACACGAAGACATTGGGAGCAGTTCTTTACATCGGCTATGGCTCGAATCATGTGAGTGCTTGAGAAGACGGTATTAAACAGTTCGTAATTATTAAACACTTAAATGCTTTTGAACAGCCCTTCGCTCTCCACTATTGCACGCTTTGGTCACCGATGAACGCAAACTAACCCGGGGTTTGTTGAGACAAATAATTAATTCGATTCAATGCAACGATTTGTCGACTCCAATGAAACTATTGATTACTGAAAGATTGAAATTAAATGCTAAGAAAAGCACTGTTAAACAGCACAGTATATATCGTGACCTACTTTTCCTATCATTTGTTGCTTTGGGTCGCGAAAACATCAACAACAGTGAGATATTCTGAACTTTTTTTTGACAATAAATTAATTAAAAATCAAAATTAAATTATTTGTTTGTAATTATAGTCGCATTCGATCGGGAATATCGTCGCGCCTTTGAATCGATGAGCCCTAAGGATCAGTTGGGTCTGACAGTCATAGATAAGCCGCCATCGATTGGAGCCGTGTTTTGTCGCCGATTCTTCAAAGATTTAGAACTGAGACCACAATCGACTAATAATTTGCTCACAAATAACTCAATAAACAAATTATAGTCAAGTGTTGACTCATTCGCTAATTTTATGCTATTATTATATATTTTAATCTATAATTATATCAGAAATTGAATTTTATTTTTGTTGTATTTTAACATTTAATGTATTATATATACCAAGAGTTAAATCCTGTAAATAGTCTTTAACTTAAATACTGTCAGAAAATGCATTTAATTTATTATTAAAGTTTTCAAATTTTATAAATTGTTCCAAAAAAATATATATAACTCAGTCATACAATGACTGTAATGGAAAACAATTTAAAGAAATTATTTTTTTTATTGAATAAACTAAGAAACTTATCCTACTATTGGCACAATTTAGCAAATCAGAGGTCCAGGGTGGTTCAAGAAGTTATATTTGGACTACTAACTGTAATAAACATGTTTATACCGCTTAAAAATAGTTTATTTATTGTTTTTAAATACAACAGGCATTAAAAACAATGAAATATTGTTAAAATTACTTTATTTATAGTTTTTTATCTCCGCTTTCGAAGAAAAGAAGTATATAGATTAGTCAACCATGCCCAACCCGACACGGATTATGTAAATTGAAACCCGACCAGACCCAAACCCGCCCGGGTCCGGGTTTAAAACGGGTTTCGGGTCTACATGTCATGACTGTCATATGAAATCTGAATTTACTTTTTATATTATTATTAATGACAATAATTTATTAGTGATATTGCCGTCAATAATAATATTGAAAATCTCAACTATTCGTTAAGTTATGTAAATTCAAGTCAGGGATGTATAGGTGGAGGTATTTGAGAAGATTTTCTCAAAAAGTCAGGTATACAAAATTCCAAAATATGAAAACGGTCAGGGGCGCTAAAAACAATTTCTTTACATGCGCCGCAAATATTTATGGTATGTATTTTGCAAAATCTTAAGTCAAGAAGCTATACCCTCCCTTGACTACCTCTGCTTATATATTTTTATCAAATATTGCTAACTGTGTGTTATTAAACTTTGGTAACCGAATATGACCTCCGATTTCACTTTATTTTATAAAAATTTTTGCTTTGACCGAATATGAGCTCCGATTTTATAATTTGTATCTGACCCACAATGCATATCACTATATAAACTCTTTACAATTTATTTCTGCATGCATAGTGTGTAAACTCTTAATTTATTGGCTAATGTTTTTATATTTGAGTAATCTGTGAACGACACCTAATTTTGTGTTTAAAAAGAAACCTGAGTAATTGATAGAA